>JBAMJV010003894.1:0-90698 GCA_037951105.1 Echinarachnius parma | reverse complement strand
CTTTCTTGGAGAATTCCTTGGTACGCCACTGGCCCCCTCTCCTTTGTGTCCAATATTATATTGATGTGTTCTAGTGTAGTGGTCAGAGCTCCGCTATTCGCATTAATCGGCCCGGGTTCGAATCTTGGTCGCGTCTATCGGATGGAGACGAAAATTGGGTGGCCCCACACGTAAATAATCATGATTGATTGAACGCGTCTGCAAAAACCAAATAACCAACCAACCAATGGTACTACATAATTATTAATTGATCGTGAATTGTATTGATTGTTTATTATGTTCTTCAGTTAAGACTGTATATAGGCACGAGAGGAAGCGAAGACATCGGTGCAATACTGTGCCACTGGAAATGAGGCCACTATATACGAACTGGCCCACATCCCCGCCTCCCCAAAATGTGTACATGCTTTGGTCTCATCGATATACATCGATTTTTGCTCTAAAGGCACCTCCTTCGTGATATTAACCATGTCAAATCATAATTGTGCTCATTGATTTTTTCCTTTGTTCTTCAATTTACACTGATCTCGAGGAAGCGAGGGCGCCAGTGCAATTTGCTCTTAGGAATGAAGCCAATACCCTACCCCCCCCCCCTTTCCTTTGTACAAAAAAACGTGTCCAATTATGCTTGCAACCAGCATACACTTCTATGTTTTTCTCCATTTATATTTATGTTCTTCTTCAGTTAACAATGTGGGACCATATACTTTAGAAATAAGATCAGTTCAATATACCCACCAGACCATATTTAACGAAATTGGCCAAAATTCCATTCCTCCATACGTGTTATAATCCATAATCATTATGAATATTTGTCTACAATCAAACCTGTCTTAGTAGCCACCTGTCTATATAGCAGCCACACTGCCTATTTAAAATGATCACCTGCAGAGAAAAACAGTGTTATAGAACCTGTCTATTGGGGTCACCTGTGTACAGTGGTCACTGTTCTCTTTTCCCTTAGGCGGTCATTATATGGTACACATGTTGACTGTACTTATTATCGTACGTTTTTATTGGGTTTTTTAAACTTATCGTTTTTCGTTGATCATATTTCTGTTGTTCTTCAGTTAACCCTATGGGCACGAGAAGAAGCGATGACGTCAGTGCAATATGCACTGGAGAACGGGGCCAAGATGCTGGACTACTACGACTCCTACTTCGGCCCAAAGTTCCCCCTTCCGAAAATGGGTATGCGAGCTGTCATTAAAGGACCATAGCGTCTAGATGGCCTAATTTTCACAATTCGGCTCTCTATATGTAATTTTTCCTGAAGAAAAAGAATTTGGCAGTCATTTCTCATGAAATCAATCAATTTTGGGGTAATTAGTAAATATCTAATTGTCCTGGGAACCCCCCTTTTAAATCGCCAAAATGTGACGTCATCTAAAGTACGGACTAATGAACTAAATTCTGTAGATGACGCGTAATGACGTAAGCCAATGAATTGTCAATCACATGTCAATCACGCTGCCGATTCTGGACCCTAAATGTGGGTGGGGCGTAAACTGGCTGCTAAATGAGATTTGGCATCAGAAAATTAGTCTTAAATCACTACTGTGTTTATTTTCATGGATTTTTTTTCGGCAGACCTATTTTACAAGTCATCAACTATGGAATAAGTGCCAAAGTACGTTGTATTCTTTAGGTCCTTTAATATC
The DNA here is from genome assembly GCA_037951105.1 of Echinarachnius parma. NCBI lineage: Eukaryota > Metazoa > Echinodermata > Echinoidea > Clypeasteroida > Echinarachniidae > Echinarachnius > Echinarachnius parma. The sequence continues at coordinate 89,037 of JBAMJV010003894.1, read as the reverse complement.
ATTGTATCACACTGGCAGTTTGGATTTAGTAAATTATTGTGAATTATTTGACGAGAGACTTATTAGTATTTACACAATTAATATCATAATCAACTTTCATGTTTTACTCACTTACAAATTTGGCGTCGATATTACATTGCATACTTGTAATTTGTATGTGTTATGTATTAGGTTTTATTCATGGTGATATTATAATGTCAATCCTAAATCAGTGGTAACTAGACCATAGTAGATCATAGTTGTTACTAATTATTATTAAATTGTCACAACATAATATTATGTTCCCTTCTATATTCCCCCAATATGTTGTAGACTCCAATTTATTGTCGGGTTTTATTGGACAAGCCAAAGTCATGTCGAAAAGTTTGGTTTTAACTCGCACCAAAGACTACATTTATCCATTTTACCGGGTTTCTAAAATCTTTCCAGACATGATTGCGATCCCAGACTTCAGTGTGGGGGCGATGGAGAACTGGGGGCTGATCACGTACCGGGAGTCCGACCTCCTATTCACCCCTGGTCAGTCCGCCGCCAGCAACCTGCAGAGAATCAGCGTTGTCATGGGACACGAGCTCGCACATCAGGTACGTTGGGGACGACGATGAGGAGGAGGGCAAAGACGAAGACAATGATGAAGATGATGACTGCTTGTTAGTTTGGTGATTGTGATGTCGTTGTTGTTGTTGTTGTTATAAGGGTGATGGTTATGATGATGACTGTGGTTGTGATGGTGATGGTGATGCTGAAGCTGATGATAATGCTGCTGCTGCTGCTGCTGCTGATGATGATGACGACGACAACAACGATGTTGATGATAATGACGACGATGATAATGATGTTGATGATGGTGATGGTGATGACAATGCTGCTTCTGCTGTTACTCGACCGTTTCTAGTTACAAAATCTGAAAAAAAAATTTAAGTTCAAGTAATTAAGTAATTGATATCAATATTATTTAATAAATGTAAAAATATGTTCATCCTTTTGTTTTTCTTCTTCTTCAGTGGTTTGGTAATCTAGTATCCTTTGAGTGGTGGAACGACTTGTGGTTGAAGGAAGGCTTCGCAAGCTACGTGGAGTACATCGGCTCCAACGTCACAGAACCGGACTGGCACATGGTAAGCGCATGCTGCATCATCATCATCATCATCATCATCATCATCATCAACATCATCGTCGTCTTCGTTACCATCATCATCATCATCACCATCATCATCATCATCATCACCATCATTATCTCATCATCATCACCATCATCCAAAAACTATGTGACAAATACAAGGGGACATAGATAATAATTGTACAGTTTATTATTACACAGTGTATAACCACTGTCGTGACAGTTTTCCCAAGTCAATGGCAATATTTTGCGATTTCCGTGTCATAACCGTGTTTATATTGTATTTATTAATGTTATTAAAATGTTACAATAAAGATATACAATCATGTACATTGACTCTTCCTCCAAGCAGCGTGCCCCCCCCCCCCCCTCCTCCCCCAGAAACTACTAAAGATGATCAAACAAGGTATATAACGCTAAAATTCTAGCTAAGCGCTTATCTATTTTTCAACAGTTATGGAATACAAAGCATACAAATTAGCTATTACTATTTCTATTATTATAATTATCACATTTATCATCATTATCATAAGTATAATTATCATCTTTATTTTTGTTTATAATATCAGCTGGATCAGTTCGTAGTTTCTGATTACTACAGCGCACTCGTCGTTGATGCACTGACCACGTCCAGACCGATCATTGTGGACGTAGAAACGGCTGACGACATCAACCAACAGTATGACGCTATTGCATACGACAAGGTAAACTTGATCAAGATAAGATGATGGGACAATAACATACATAATATAAATTAATTGAATTAATAACGAAAAAGAAAAAAGATAAGAAAATGAACGACCACGTTCAGAGAAACAACAAACGATATCAACCAGCAGTATGACGATATTGCAAACAATATTAAGCTATACACAGGCTGAGGGATATACAAATAAAGCAGAGAGAAAATATATTCAAAAGGGGTTTAGCGCCCTCAGTATCAAGGAATATACTACTTCACGAGGACATAAAGAGGGAGAACTGAAAGAGTTTGTGTCAGGGGTGGGGATGGGAGAAAGAAAGAATGCCCCAAAAGGGGGGGGGGGGGAGGGACAAGCAATAGCTCAGTCTAATACAATTTGGAAGACGGAGTTCATACTTCTTAGTATTTAGATACAATTTGTTTATATGTATTTGTACGTTTTACCATAATGTTCGTGGCAATTTCGAGGGCCCTGCTCACTACACTCTTGTCCTATTCACCATATGATTGTGATACATTCATATTCATACCGTAGTTCAACTTTCTCATTGTATGTGTTATGCAGGGTTCATCCATCATCAGAATGATTCAGAGCTTTCTAGGGGAGCGCACGTTCAGACGAGGACTGGAGGTAAGTATTATATATTAGTAACCAATGTAAAATGAATATATATTTGCCCTTTGTCATTAATTCACTGTGGAATAAAATCGCAAATGGACTTGGGTGGGGATAGCATCCATGACCCCCTGGTTACTAGACAGGCGTCATAACCACTAGACCACCGATGTCGCCCGATAGTAAGGGCTTTGATATAAGGTTCTGCAAGTTCACCCAAATGGCCTCGATGTCCAAAATAATGGCCTATAACAATCGAACTATAATTATCATAATGGTGCTAGATCTTTTGAACATGCAGGCCCTAAACTCTGGAATAACCCGCAACCGCTCACCATTCGGCAGTCCTTATATCCCTTGCACAGTTTATCCTCCTGCACTGAAACCCCACCTTTCCCGCCCTATGAAGATGATACACAATTACATTAATATATTAATAATGATTTGTATATTTTCAATTGTAAGATGTAGTTAATTAGTTTATATGAATTAGTATGCTTTAATTTGTCTCTTTCCTATATAGATTTACCTCACTACTTACGCATATAGTAATGCAGTGAATACAGATCTGTGGAACTGTTTCACTCAGGTAAGATTCTCTATATTTACTTTGCAATTCAGTTTTAATTCTTAATATCTTAATAATTAGTCTCCAATAATTAATGTTAGTTATATTATGTTCATTTAAGGGTAGTGAAGTTATTTATTTACTTATAGTATCTCATTATTCTTTGTTTATAATTTACCTTTGTAATTTTGTATCAACATGTATTGTTTGTAGTTTATGATGTACGTTGTCGTTGTCTTCAAAATGCTACTTCAATTATATTTATACATGTATTATCATAACTATCACACATATTTTAAAGGCTGCCGAGGAGCACAATGTAGCGGACATCGATGTGAAGGCGATCATGGATACGTGGACATTGCAAATGGGCTACCCAACCGTCTACGTCACTCGTGAATATTCATCAGCCAACCCGTCCTTCTTAGCCAATCAGAGCCGCTTCCTCATCGACCCGGAAGCGAATTCGATCAGCTCATACGGTGACCTCGGGTAATATATAATGGAATAATGTATATCGTCGCTGGGCAATAAAAAGGGCAAAATGGCCGATATTATCGTCAAATATCGATTTTGTTTTTATTTTATTTTCAGATAGAGTTCTTTAAAACCTATCCGATGATATGTTTAGAATTCCCATATGTGCCCCACTTTTTGAGAAAATCAAAAATAACATAAGGACAAAATGACAAAATTGCGCGTATTTGGGCAACAAAAAGGAAAAAATCGTTTTCACGAACTGCCGAGAGGTGTTATTTGGTTAAGAATCAATGTATAACGAATGAAATGTGTTATTTTACTACTTTTCCGTAAGAATATAGCATTGATCACAATATCCGCACATGCGTACGGCCACAAGTTTAACCAATTTTAATTAAAGTGACTACGAAATAACACTTGCATGTTTGGCATACACGACTAAACGCGCATATGATATGGGCAATAAAAAGGACAAAAATGGATTTGCCCTTTTAGGTGCCCATTATTGCGCCAAGTCGCGCGCATTGCCAGTGCATTATCAATGCGCGTAAAAGGGCAATTCGCGTTTTGTCCTTTTTCATGCCCAATATCGACGCGATATCGTGCATGTAAAAAGGGCAAATTCAGAAATGCGTAAATAACTCCGTTAAAAAGAACTGAGCGTAGGCCAAATTAAACGACTTGATCGCTTTATAGCCTACATTACTGTTTCACTTAACAATATTACTGGATTTGGCATTTGAAAAATATATACCGTCAATTTGTCCTTTTAATTGCCCAGCGACGATATAATGATAATCCAGTGTTTTTACATGGACGAGCTTTAGGGATGAGCTATCGAATCGTTATGTTATCAAGAATATGAATATAATAAATTATATTACAGATAAAATAAATTAAAATAAAAGAGATTACTGGAAGTACACTTAAATAAAATATTTATTAATGCTACTTCAAATTGAATTGGGTTTCTTTAACTTTATTACAAACATATAACTTGCAGTTCACTGTTTACCAATCAAAACACTATTTTAGTAAACTGTTACCGTGGTTACCACTTTATTTCATTTCAAGGTATACCTGGCACGTACCTCTCCGATACACGACAAAGATGAATGCTGACAGTGATGATTCACCGCTGTCTTGGCTCAGACCAAATAAGACAGGTAAGTGTGTTCCCTATATTATAATTAAAATGGTCCCGATATCAAAAGGGTGCAAAACTTGACGTTTAAACTGACTTTAACATTTGTTAACGAAGAATCAAAATATGTTATAATTTTTCCCTCGACACAATGCATTTGAAATAATATCCACAAACACCATTTCGAACCCCCCGCCCCCTAAAAAATGCCCGAACTCTGTCCATATTGCACAAATGGTGTGTTAGGTCATTGCAGACGAAAGTTTGTCTGAACAGTAAAAATGCAACTTCCTCCTGAAATGATGGCATTTGGCTTCGCCCCTGAATCGCGAATGTTAAGCAAGTCACGGTCTCTTGATAGCATGTAACATGTTTCATTTAAACAAAAGCAACTATAAATCATAATCTCGTTTCATTTCAGTCGCCGTTCCACTGCCCAGCTTGTCCGACGGTGATTGGCTACTGATGAACGTCGATTCATACGGCTACTATCGGGTTAACTACGACTCGACAAACTGGGATTTGCTGATTGAACAACTCAATACAAATCATGAGGTATAATATCACAGTATATAGAATAAACAGAGCATGATTAATAAGTGATCATTTTTCGACTGATGTATAATGGATGAATAATTAACTTGATTGGCTGCAGTATCAGTTGCTTTACTATTCCAGCCGTGTGTTGATTGTTGGATTATTTTTTTTCCGTTACGCCTTACGGTATATCAAGACTGAACAAAAGGTCCTTTAACAAAATAAAAGTTAATTTCGTACTTTCTACCCAAAAGCAATGACATGAAAAAAACTTTCCTGCGAATGAACTATATTTATGTTCCCTCTTTTCCTCTTTTCTTACTTTCGTATAACCTTCTCAGGGTATACCAGCCTCGAGTCGATCCGCTCTTATCAGTGACGCCTTCAATCTGGCGCAGGCTGGCGACCTAGGCTACATAACCGCCATGAATCTATCCCTCTATCTCAGTCTTGAACGAGATTACGTGCCGTGGCGTACAGCACAGCGTGCCCTTGGGTACATCGATCTAATGCTGTCTCGCACAGCGGTCTACGGCTCCTTTAAGGTAACCGATTTTTAATTTTCATTTCATTGAACGATTGATTGACTGATTGATTGATTGATTGATTGATTGATTGATTGATTGATTGATTGATTGATTGATTGATTGATCGGTTTGATTGATTGATTGGTTGATTGATTGATTGATTGATTTATTGATTGTTTGATTGATTGATTGATTGATCGGTTTGATAGATTGATTGATTGATTGATTGATTTATTTACTGATTGATTGATTGACTGACTGATTGATTGATTGACTGACTGATTGAGTGATTGATTGATGGACTGACTGATTGATTTATTGATTGATTGATTGATTGATTGATTGATTGATTGATTGATTGATTGATTGATTGATTGATTAATTAATGAATAAATGTATCGGATTGATTGATTGATTGATCGGTTTGATCGATTGATTGATTGATTGATTGATTGATTGGTTTGATCGATTGATTGATTGATTAATTGAGTGAGTGAGTGAGTGAGTGAGTGAGTGAGTGAGTGAGTGAGTGAGTGATTTACTGATTGATTGATTTATTGATTCATTGATTCATTGATTCATTGATCGATCGATTGATTGATTGATTGATTGATTGATTGATTGATTGATTGATTGATTGATTGATTGATTGATTGTTTGATTGATTGATTGATGATTCGGTTGATTGATTAATTGATTATTGTAACGTGTCATGTGTAAGATATAAAGCATGTTTAATGCAAATGCAGATAGATATTTAAACTCTCTCCTACTTTTTTTCGATTTTACTCTCAGTCGTACATCAGGGGTCTGGTTGCTTCATATTACGAGGACGTTGGTTGGAACGATGGGGGCAGTAGTCATCTTGAACAGTACGTATCCAAAACACATGTTGTTACCATGGCATCTTGTTGTTTACTATTGATATATTTGTTCGTCATGACCCTAGAAAAAGAATTACATTTCAGTTCAGTGAATATTTATTCTGCATTCATTAAATAATTCAATAATGTGCGTTTTGTTTACTATATGTTGACTGTGTAGTTATTATGGGTTTTGTTCGTTATTACACCCGATATTTAATTGCCCTATAGTTACAGAAGAAAGATTATTATTAACTAATACATATCAATAAATAAATTGCGTAATGTAATCGTGATGTTCATTATAATGTAACCAAAAATGTTTTAGTCTGTTATGAAAAGGGTAAATGATTTGATTATACTTTCGATTTTCAAGGAATGTTCTACATTGTATTGTTTTATTTTATTTTATAGATTTGGACGTGTAGTGGCCATCAGTCAAGCGTGTTACTATGGCAACACGGATTGCATCACCAAAGCAACATCATTATTCCGAGCATGGATGGACACCCCTTCCAACAATTCGTAAGCAACGCATTATGCACATAAAACATATGTATAGAACTAGAATCTGACATAGAGTAATGATTCATAGACATTTTGTTAAACTTAAAGGGCAATGCAACTCAAGAATAGAGTTTATCCTACTTGATATATCGTAATATGCCTTTTTATTATATATAACATAACTCCGACTCAGATTTCTGCTTTGGGAGAAATATGTGAAAACTCTATCGGGTTTACCACTATTCATGCGAACACTGGAGGCCGCCATTATTAGGTGTGTGCGGACTTATGGTCAGTGATATGCACTAATGCATTTCAATAGCTTCTATTGACACCATTGTCTGAATACTTGTATATGCTTTGACGAGTCTGTAAATCAGTGAAAAGCTTTTTGTTCGGCCCGTAGCACACTCGTCATAGTTTGCAAAGCATGTCGGGCAATTACAAGAACATGGCCGCTCCCATCACCTTTTGCCGCCGTAAGAATTAGTAAAATGTGGGTATGTTCACGTAAGGATTTCATGGGATCCAGGAGGCCAAAATTGCCAAGTTATGTATCAAATAAAATGTTTGTTAACCCTCTAAACGATAATAATACCCGAAAGCCATAGTTTCATTGCCCTTTAAAGGTAGACTAGCGTGGATACGAAGATGGCGCTCAGTAGATTACTAGTACATTTTGCTAGAGAGTTGTGTGAGTGGATTCGTGAATTAGACGCGCGATGTCATCTTGCGAACTCCTTGCACACTGTATGAAATACACACTGATTCAGTCATAAAAGTATGGCTTCAACTGGCCATTGAAGAACGGGCTCGGTGATCTGTAGTGTACACAAATTGGCCTAGTCTGAGAGTAACAAATATTCGAACCGCTGTGTAGCATTTTTAACAGTTCCCTCTACATCCCCATGCATGCCAATCTTTAAAGGACAATCCTAGGCGTGAACAATAACCATATCGCATCCTTCTTGATCTGTACCAAACGTAACATGTTTCCGTCCGTAAATCATTCTTTACAAATTCCCAACATACGGTACCTCCGAATCTTTTGTACAATATATCTGATGAATTTAATATTTAATATTGAATATGCTCATAGAGATATTTAATATTAGTAATCAACAATACTCCTTTTGACTTTTTACCCTCCCCTGCTAAATCAATTATTTTCATTTCCAGCGTCCCGCCAAATCAGAAGTACAATGTTTACTGCACGGCGATCGCAGAGGGCGGGCAGGCGGAATGGTTCTTCGCCTTCGACCAGTATGAGTCGACGATCATAGCGAGTGAGCGCGCCATTCTACTCGATGCATTGGCTTGTACCGGGAGACCATGGATACTTAGTCAGTAAGTATCAAATTCCTTAAGAAATTGTGAAAAAATAAATACATTGAAAATGATTCTTTAAATATATAAATAAATAAACGGATACATAAACAAATACATTTATGAATAAATAAATTAGTAAATGAACACATAAATTAATAATAATAATAATAATAATAATGCATTTATATAGCGCATTTTCCATATAGAATGTTCAAATGCGCTTAAATAATTATTTAAATTATTATTACCCATGGTCATCAGGTACATTTCAAACCCACACAATGATATTGTGTACTTTCTCAACTCCCCGAGGAGCATGCTAGCCGAGCTGCCACTGATGATGGCGCTATGGCTAATAAAGGAATACAATTAATAAATAAATTAAATATTTATACAAAAATTTATAAATGAATTATAAATAATAATCTTATTGGACCAAAAATGTGGCGGGTTGCATGTGGTGGTGTGAGTTGACATCTATATCTGATTGGGATTTATGAAACGGCAAGTTTCCACTTACAACTCGTAATTGTTGTTCAAATGTTCTTTCTCCCAAACACAGTTTCCTGTACCTGACATTAGATCGGATCAAATCTCAAGATGCCGTTAGTGTAGTGACGAATGTAGCCAGCAACTCAATCGGATACGATCTAGCGTGGCAATTCTTCAGGGCCAACTGGGATTTCTTTAGAGAAACGTAAGACTCCCTTCATAACTACATATTTTTGTTCCATATATATATTTGTACACATGCTGTGTTGCTGTTAATGTTTCTGTTAAAACAGTTTAATATGGAATAAGAGAGTCTATATATTCAAAGAATTATCATGTCGGTACAATATACAGTATACTATAAACAACATGTAACACCTGTCTTACTTGTTTTCATGATTGCTTTACATTTGTATTTTCATGTATATGTGTATCATCTTTAACTATGCTTTTATAATGTTTTAATCTGCATATTTTGGTTTTGATATTGTATTTACATATAACGTCAACTTTAATCAAATAAAATACAATCAATGTATTATAAGTAAACAGAAAAACAACTTTCTTTTAACCAAGAGAAGTGATTATGTAGTACATAATATTAATTCACGTTTAGTGACTGAACATAAGTTGCATAACAAGTTGTATTTTTGGTAAGGTATACGCCTATTTTAACAAAATATTCATTGTTTCGTTGTGACATTTCTTTAAATGTTTAGATATGGCAGCAGTTTATTTCAGTTTCCAAGGTTGATTGAAGGAGTAACGGCCCACTTTACGACCCAGTTGCAGCTGACAGAGGTATGATTATCATTGCAAACAATATTTTCATTTCGAAATTATCCATTTCCATGGTGACTTTGATACAGACGTGATTTACGGTATAGCGGGAGAGGGGATAATTATAGTTCTAAAAATAACACTAAATTCTTTCGTGGTGCGTCTTAAAAGGAATGTAGTCATCCCAAAAGGAAAGTTTGTATTTTGAGGGCTTGTGGTCTACAGCGCAGTTATAAATTATTGCAGGAAAGGGAATAGGTTGGTGTAAGGGGCCCGATCTAGCAATCAGGAGGTCTCGGGATCGATTCCCAGCGATGCCCAATTTTTAATTTGTTTGGGTTTAAAATAATCCTTTAAAGTGATGCCTGTAAAGTGTCTAACTCCACGAAAATTACTTGTAGCTCCCTCGTTTCTCTTCTACCGTGTTGTTTAGCCTATGGTAAGAGAAGGATAAAATAGGGTTAGACTTTTTTCAAATACCCCTTTAGTATGACGATATCTATCATGCAGCTCAAGAGCGTTAATGAACGGTCATAAACCTCATAAACGTCATACAGTAATTCGTTGTAAAAGCTGACGCATATTTTCGCTTTTTTAACTAGGAAAGAAGACAGTGTTCTTTTTCAATGAAACTTTCACACATCATTCGGACATAGCTTACAATGATTTTGGTACAGGATTGAAGTCTTAAATGTCATTTTTTACAGGTGCACCTTTAAAGTGATCCGTGTAAAGTGTCAGATATTGCACAAACTGACATTTGAGACTTCAATCCTACATCAATATCATTGTAAAATAGAATTTAAAGATTTGTGAAAGTTTGAAAGAAAACGAACACTGTTTACCTAGTGAAAAAACGAATATTGAGTTCATATTTGATCACCGAATACTGATGGTCTGTTGTAGATTTGTTGCAGTGATAATCATCCGTTTGATCTTGACGATATCCGCACCCGTGTATACAGCTACAGACGTACGGAATTCATGGAATTTGCGCACGCTAGGCTCAAAGTTCAGTGGGTCGGGAAAATTTCACACGCGCGCTGGCAGGACGTATTCAGCGACGTAAATTGTACTTTTTATCAATACCGTTAGCTAACGCTTTTGAAATAATGATTTTCAATGATAATTATCTTCATACTAAAGGGACATTTGAAAAAACCGAACCCTATTGTGGGAATGCGGACTAGTTTATATCGTATGTAAATCGCGGACTTGTCCGATTATGCAAGTTAGTTAATGTCACATTCCGCACCGAGTCCAATTATGCAAATGAGTTTACTACATATGTTATATTTGGATTCGCGGACGGATAATGAGTGTGTTAGCCGCCGCCCACGCTTATGTTATAGTGCAGGTGTTAGTATAGGGAAACATCGGAGAAGCACATTTGACATGGTCAAGTTTGGGTGTATTCTGTCACTGTTCCTGTGTTCAGACTTCCGAGGTTTCCGGGCCTGCTGTTTTGCCTTTGCCAAGGCGTGGCTTTGCAGCTAGTTTACCGTGCCTGCATGCTGAGCAGATAGATGGCTGCTTGAGGGGCTGCTGGAGCCGTAGTTGTGTGCAGTCTGTGGGTCTGCATAGACCTTGGGGTTTTTGTCTTCTGCGAGAATCTCGACATTATGAGAGATACCGTGGCTGATGAATAAATAACCAGAGCAACCTAACAAACTTGTTACTGTGTGTCCTTCGGCCTCATCTAACGTTCCACGACAAACTGGCGACGAGGATGGGATGACCGCAGACGAGGAGACAAACCCCCTGGTCTTCACGAGGCAGCGGCCCACCGACGGCGCTGAGCTGGGGCTAGACTAGATGTTCTGCAGGGACCGACGGCGCGGAGAGGACTTGTCGTCATGATTCACGCCGATAGCCGAGTAGAGGACATTATCTGCGCTGGTGACCGAGCTTGAAGGAGGACAGCTCGGGTAGATGGTCCGCGCTGATGACGGCTCGGATAAATGGTCCGCGCTGATGACGGCTCGGATAGATGGTCCGCGCTGATGACGGCTCGGATAGATGGTCCGCGCTGATGACGGCTCGGATAGATTATCCGTGCTGGTGACGCGAGCCTTGTGGATGACAGCTCGGTTAGAGGACCTGTGCAGACGGCTCGGGTAGATACTCCATGCTGGTGACAGCTCGGAAAGATGGCCGGTGATGACGACCAAGGTGGCGACCGTTTGAAGAATGCGTGGATGGGCATGAACATTTAAGAGAGACTTGATAGCCTTGGCCCACATATTGTTGTGAGGTGTTTATAAACATTTAGAGTATGATTATGACACGTTGGACTTGGTAAATAATTGTAGTTTCACTTGTGAAGTAATTTAGTGTATTGTGTTTTTTTACCTTGTTTGCAGGTTTTTTTTAGAATTTCTTGAGGTAGAGGCCTGCTTGGCGTGATGCAGAGCCATGAGAGATGGATTTCCAGAGAGTGTTTGCCTCCTTGTTGGCTCTAGGGCAATCAGTAGATGTTGCAGATCTCCTTCTGGGCAGATTGCAGATTGAGAAGTTTAGTGGGGACTGTCGGGATGGCACTAAAACGCCGTTCTCTGACTGGTTTGAGGAGTTTAATCTCCTGGTAGGGCCATTCCAACTGAGTGATGAGGGGAAGGCTAAGGTTCTTGTGGACAACCTCACAGGGCCAGCAAGTGAGGAGGTTGAGTACTGCTTGTCGGAGGAGCAGAGGTGTAGTTTCGAGGAGATAGTGAAGGCTCTCAGGCGGTGTTTTAGCTGTGAGACATGTCACTTTTTGCGGGTCTTGTTCCATTCCCGTGTTCAGGGTGAGGATGAGGATTTGGCAGGTTTTAGTAGGGCTCTCATGCGTCTGTATGCAAAGGTTGTGGATGCAGCAGACGATGAGGTGGCAGCTGCGGCTTTGAGGCAGCTGAGAGATGGAGCCCTGGCCAGTCAGTTTGTTGAGGGAACACGAGATGTAGGTGAACGTGTGATGGTGAGGCGTCTTTACCTCCAGCATCAGGGTGAGCGTTTTGAGGTGCTCAGAGAAGCAGTGTTGCGGGTACTTCTCCATGGTGGTCCTTTGATTGAGGGAGATGTGCTGACAGGTTCAGGAACACATGTGTCTAGTGGAACGGTGGTTCAGCAGGACGATGTAGATGTAGAGGTCAATGATGTAGAGATCGATGACATAGATGTAGAGGTCAATGATATACAGTTAGATGTTGTACATACAGAGGATTTAGAGTTAGATATTGATTGTCATGTAGATGTACATGTAGATGAGGTACATGTCGGTGTCAATGATGTAGACGTCGATGATGTAGGTGTACATGTAGATGTTATAGATGTCGACGATCTAGATGTAGACGTATACTGTGATGTTGACCCCAGGTTTGACATAGATGATAGGTCGGTTAGTGAGGAGGAATTTGGGGAGCTCCCATTTCCAGGTGCCTCACAGGCGGGTACTATAGAGGGTCCCGAACCGTTGGGAGAGTATCATAGGGTTAAGGACCATGTGGGGTTAGAGGATTTAGACGAAGAGTTGTGGAGTTATCCGAGGGAGGTAGGATACATGCCTAGCTTTACATTTGCTTTTGAGGTGTGTGCTGCTCGTGATGCAGTATGGAGTGACATCGGGCGTGTCCGGGAAGTTGTGTGGGGGCCCTGGGAGTCTCAGTGGAAGCCAAATTATAGATGTTTTGGGTCAGATATACCGGTTGGTGGATGATGTAAATTTGTATGTTTATACAAATAAGGCTGTTTAGCCGAGGATGGATTTTTTGCACTTTTATGCATGTTGCATTTTATGCAGTGAGGGAGGTTTTTTGCATTTTTATGCATGTTGCATTTTATGCAGTGAGGGAGGTTTTTTGCATTTGTATGCATGTTGCATTTTATGCAGTGAGGGAGGTTTTTTGCATTTCTGCATTTGATGCGCTTTATGCAGCTAGGGAGGGTTTTTTTTGCATTTGTTTTGTGTATTCAGCATAAAATTAGTGAGGAAGTTTTGTTTTGCATTTGCTTAGAGTGTTCAGCAAGAAATAAGCGGGGAAGATTTACTGTTTTTTTTGTGGAAGTATAGAGTGTGCATTGTGGGAAGGAAACTGCATATTCATGGTTTTCTTTATTTTTGGTTGGAAAAAAAAAAGAAAAGAGGGAAGAGAATAGGCTACAAAGTGATTTTGGTTTAGATCAAGTATCAAAGGTTTCAGTTTTTGATAAGGCAAGCTAGTTGGTGCTAGATTAAAGTTGTATATGTAAATAGTTTGGATTTGCTTGTCGTTATACAGGAAACAGGGTTTATACTTTGATTATTGGAGTCAGATTTGTAGGTAGTCATCTCATTTGATGGTATTCATAGGAGATGTGTGCATTTCGCAGTACACATTGGTAGAAGGTGATGTTTTTGTTGATGTTTTTGTCGATGTAGTTTTTTGGAAAAAGAAATAGTGTATAGGCTATAGGATTCTTTTTGTGTTACTGCAGAAATGGTCTTTTTGTATTACTGCAGAATGGAGTGTGTGGTCCAGAAGATTTGTTGTATTAATACTGTAAGATGAACAGGGTGTGTTCTAGAGGGGTTTTTTTTGGAAAATTTGAAGTTTTTTTGAAAAATTTGAAGTTCAGTGGAATTAGTAACCTTTTAGAGGAGTTGTGATATGTTCCATAGTTAGATTTTAGAGCTTTCGGGACGAAAGCTATTTTAAGCGGGGAATATGTGGGAATGCGGACTAGTTTATATCGTATGTAAATCGCGGACTTGTCCGATTATGCAAGTTAGTTAATGTCACATTCCGCACCGAGTCCAATTATGCAAATGAGTTTACTACATATGTTATATTTGGATTCGCGGACGGATAATGAGTGTGTTAGCCGCCGCCCACGCTTATGTTATAGTGCAGGTGTTAGTATAGGGAAACATCGGAGAAGCACATTTGACATGGTCAAGTTTGGGTGTATTCTGTCACTGTTCCTGTGTTCAGACTTCCGAGGTTTCCGGGCCTGCTGTTTTGCCTTTGCCAAGGCGTGGCTTTGCAGCTAGTTTACCGTGCCTGCATGCTGAGCAGATAGATGGCTGCTTGAGGGGCTGCTGGAGCCGTAGTTGTGTGCAGTCTGTGGGTCTGCATAGACCTTGGGGTTTTTGTCTTCTGCGAGAATCTCGACATTATGAGAGATACCGTGGCTGATGAATAAATAACCAGAGCAACCTAACAAACTTGTTACTGTGTGTCCTTCGGCCTCATCTAACGTTCCACGACACTATTTTATTCTTCTCTTACCATAAGCTAAACAACACGACAGAAGAGAAACGAGGAAGCTCCAAGTATTTTTCGTGGAGTTAGACACTTTACCTGTGTCACTTTAAGATACCATATATATATACATGTATATATATATCAGTACCAACCACGTTCATTTCATTCGTTGATTATTATTTTAAAAAAACAAATTAGAAAAGGGTTCTCAACTTATATCTAAAGTTACATTAGTTTTGATTGTTTTGTTTTCTTTATAATTATCCTCAGCTTCTGAACTTCATGGAGGACCATCCTGACCAGGGCACAGGTCAAAGGTCATTCTCTCAGGCCGTGGAGCAAACGCATGCCAACATCCGGTGGATGGACAGGTCGCAGAAGAATATAGCCAAGTGGCTAGAATGGGCGAATGACATCATGAAGAAATAGTGACTCATATAATGAGGATCATCCGTAAGATAGACAATCAGGTCTGGTCATTAGCTCTGGTCTTGCTAGCTAGTCCAGGGGGTGTTTCACAAAGATTCTAAGTTGAACTTAACTATTATGGAAAGCCATTTGTTGCCTTGGAATACAAGATATTCAAAAGCACCAAAGCAAGAATTTTAGACTTTTCATAAATGTTGCATCAAGAACATGAAATCTCCTTGATAATAGAAAATATTAATATTTTAAATTAAAATGTTATGCCTTTGAAAAAGGATTTTTACAACAATTTTCAAAGAAACTAATGGCTTTCCATACTTTTCTAAGTCCAACTTAGAGTTAAGTTCAACTTAGGACCATTGTGAAACACCCCCAGGGCCACCAACATGCAGCTTCGGGCCACTAGCGCTCAATTGATGCCAAATGTTACTTGCCTGAATGGGCAACCAAAATATGTATTATAGTACTATTCCTTTTCTGAGGCCCATTTACTTTTGGTCCACTATACTTTTATAAATTTCAATTATCCTTGTTGTCCAGGCTATATTATAGGAAATATGGTCAATTGCTAGTCCATATTAAGATGAATAGATTATGATTAGTGGTAAATGATGGTCAGACATTATAGCAGGCTAGCAGAGGGACTTGAAGAGCACCCTCACGCGATAGAGGAAAAACAATCTCCCATAGAATGATGATTGTTCATGGTTATGAATCACTGGAGGTGATATCGCCCGAATAGACTTCAGACCAGCGGCCGCCATTTTTAGACATTGATCAAAATACATTTTTCTTTGGGATATTACGTAGTATTTATGATTAATAAAAAAAAAACATCCTAAACAACGGTCGAGATCATTCTTTAAACTCTTCTGTTCCATATTTTTAGACACTAATGTTCAAAATACATATATCTATTTTTCGGTGGGATATAACTTGGTGGTTATGATTAATTTTTAAAAAACGACATCCTCAGCAACGGTCGATGTCATTCTTTAAACACTTCTGTTCAATATTTCTTCTGAAAAGTACTCCATCATGACAAAAACTGAAATATAGAATCTTAATTGGTTATGGTGTATTGGTTCGAGACTTCGTATTCCATTATTTAACCACTTAAGTTCGAGATAAATCTTCTTTGAGGGATATAGCGCGGTGGATGAACTTGACAAGTACGCCATCAAAAAATATAATATATAGAATCATTTTTGGTTATGGTGTATTGGTTCGAGACTTCGTATTCCATTGTTTAACCACTTCGGTTCAAGATATCTTCTTTGAGGGATATAGCGCGGTGGATGAAATATTGAAAAGTACGCCATCAAAAATATATATAGAATCATTTTTGATTATGGTGTAGGTATTGGTTCGAGACTTTGTATTCCATTATTTAACCACTTAGGTTCAAGATATCTTCTTTGAGGGATATATAGGGCGGTGGATGAAATATTGAAAAATACGCTATCAAAAATATATATAGAATAATTTTTTGGTATGGTGTAGGTATTGGTTCGAGACTTTGTATTCCATTGAGTAGGTCGTTCGTTCAAAACCCGATTAGTAACCCAGCATGCGCATCTGTGTGACTTCTAGCAAACCACCATGATCCAGCAGTTAAATTTTGTTTTCAATTACTGCATCAAACCAAAGTAAAGCGTATTTGAACCCTTTTGGTTGCTTGATATAACATGAACCAAGTGTCAATATTGTTTTTAATTGAATGTATACGTATTTGCTTGTAATATCATTTCTTTCTGACATCTTGATTCGCTTTGATCCCGCGATGGCCTAATCTTCATCTTGATCGTACTATAAACCGTCCATGTATCATTTTTGTCTATATCAATGTTTATATTTTTTGAAGACTATAACATATAAACTAGTATATCCATATCCCTTGTGACGATTGTGTGATGTTACGCTAGACGATAACTAAAACGGAGTAGTATATAATTATATTACCTCTCTTTCTAATAGACCGCTTCTGTAATGTATGCAAATAATATGCGTATGACGTCAGACACCCCGTTGGCAAGCTTAACAATAGTAACTAGGTCCGGCAAGCTAAGCTAAGTTTGCCGGAGCTTGCCGGACCTAGTTACTATTGTTAAGCTTGCCAACGGGCAGTCTGACCTCATACGCATATTATTTGCATACATTACAGAAGCGGTCTATTGATCATAACTGTTCATATATGAATTCATGTTTATATTATATGAAGAATATCAAATATACAAAACAAAATATTCATAGCACTTGCTTCATGTTTTTTTAGACGATTACAACGGGGTAATATATCACCCTTTTAAAAATCATAATAATTCCTTAATATCAATGGTTTGAAACATGCAGTAATTTTTTTTGGACGATTATAGAAATTATGTCATATATTGCCCATTTTAATCATCGATACAAATTTTGTAATATCAGTATTTTGAAACGGGGAATTGTTATAGCCTTGGTAAAGATAACATTCCAATATCAGTGATAGATGATGAATCTAAATTGTATAAACATGACCTGTTTCTTTAAGATTCCAGTAAATTGTAATGAGCTTAAATGTAAGTCGATGTAGCCGAGCAGATCCTTCGTCTAGGCAATGAACTGACAAGAACAGTAACATACTAGTATATAAAACAGGTATGCACAGGTACAGGCTATAGGGTTAACCAAAACAAAAGGGGGGATATCCACAGCTTTAGAGGGAAATACATGAGCAGGCGCTAGCTATAGAGTAGACAGGAACAAAAATAAGTACGCTGATGAGGGCTGGTGCATGAGCACAACACTTATGTGTCAAATGTGGGGCTTGGCAGCAAGGTGTAAGGTGATGAAAGGGCAGGAAGTGGGACTATTAAACAATGTTAAAGGGGACCACCAGGCAAAGAACAACACATAAGTATATGTTTTGGTACCGTTTTGTGATATGAAATAGATACCCAACATTTTGCAAAGGCTTGTGTAATTCATTAAGAAAGCAATTAATTTCCACCACTTACGGAACCACTACTATTTCCTGGTTCCGTACGGGCCAAACATTTGCGAGTGCGCCAATGCTATTCACGCGTACGTTTGGAGACAATAGAATCCCGGGCGTTTGCTCTGGGCAAAGTAGTCTCGTACATGCAGACCCATGAACGCATGCTTTAGAAGGGTGATGTGTTTTCCAATTATATATTTTTTTCTGGAAACATATTTTTGTGAACTTGTTGATGGAATGGAATACTAAAGATGTTACCTTTCATTTATAAGAATATTATTTTTGGGTGGTGGTACACTTTAAAGGAGTGTGGGTGCAGGGGGGTACATTTCTGTAATGATTTTAATGTAAAAATCAGCTAGCATAAATCAACCTGAAATATTTCCACCAAAGATACTGACACGTGACCCCGTGCCCCCATAACTACGCCACTCTATCGTAGATGTTTGGACTACTGTTACATACAGTCAAACATATCTCAGTGGTCACCTGTGTATAGCAGCCAACCTGTCTGTAGTGGTCACATGTCTATAGCAGCCAACCTGCCTGTAGCGGCAACCTGTCTATAGCAGCCAACCTGCCTGTAGTGGCCACCTGTCTATAGCAGTCAACATGCCTGTAGTGGCCACCTGTCTATAACAGCCAACCTGCCTGTAGTGGCCACCTGTCTATAACAGCCAACCTGTCTGTAGTGGTCACATGTCTATATCAGCCAACATGCCTGTAGTGGCCACCTATAGCAGCCAACCTGCCTGTAGTGGCCACCTGACTAAAGCAGCCAACCTGCATGTATAGTAGCCACCAAAGATGATCCACTGCCGAGAAACTGTTATGTAACCCGTCTATAGAATTCACCTGTCTACAGGGGCCACTTTTCTTGTATCCCTTGGGTGGTCATTATACACAGGTCTGACTGTATTGTATTGGTTTGTTTCATGGTATAATTCGCATGACGTGTTATTGTATTGAATCTATCATATTAAACCAATGTATAAAATGTGAGTTTGTATCAAGTTATAAAAATGAACTGTTCTCATGTCGTCATATGTTATCAAGCATGTTTATTCATAAAAGAGGGTAACCAAAGATGAAATACTAGTTTTATAAAGTCATGATATTGTATGTGTATTGTCTCATTGTATTGCGTATATCAGCATTTTTTAATAAACAATTACAAACTCATAAAATTTAGGTTGTTATAATAATGTGTTAATTGTATATTAAGCGTGTGTGAATTATATGATAAAATGTATTGGGGTGTATTGAAATGTAATTTAATGAAAGATCGATAAACATCTACAAAAACAAACGCTTGATCGTTCAATCATAAAGTAATGAGGAAAGGGCAGATAATACACAACAAGACAACCCATAGATCATATCTCTGTTAACGCCCCAACTAATCATAGTTCCGCAAACACACACACATACATCGTACTTCACACACCCAAACACATATCTTTACAAAAAAGAATGTATATCAAAGAAAGTAAAGACCACTCTTCATAATTATCCCTCTAAAAAAACAATACATGTATACAAATATAACATCAATGGGTTTAGCTATATATGAAATTCTGGGAACTGATTGTATTGAACTTTCTTGATCTTATAACAAACATCATTTAACTTCTAAATAGATTATTTTTGAAATTACAAACATTGCATATTAAATCCATGTTTAGGTAATATTTTTCTCCTGCTGGTCGAAGAAAACCTAGTTTCTTTTTCCTTGGAATAGTTTGACCTTTTAATACTCGGAGTAATTCTTGACCAACTATTTTAAAGCTTTGTAGACAATCCGTTAATTATATTTCGGAGCAGCTGCTGTCTTTTATATAGAGGAATGGAGGACAATATTAATTCACAATATTCGAAGTCTGATCTGACGTGTCATGTGGACTTACATCCAGTGGTGTAGCGTGGTCGGACTAATTATGGGGTACAATAATTATTATTTTCTTTGTATTTAAACAGATTGTCTATGTTTTAATTTCTTACAAGAATTATTGGTGGGACTCACTCTATGTATTTCGGTATTTTGTTAAGGATTTCCCTTTACTGTTTTGTTTTAATGTGCTTGATTAAATTAGTGGAGGGGGCACGTACCCCCCCCCCCCCCCCATCCCAACCCGGAGCTACGCCACTGCTCATATCAAACTGACAGGCCCCGCGCGGAGTATCCCTTTTAGTCTGGGCCACTCCCCCTCCAAATCGCGACTCAACGAACACGATCAAAGGTATTAGCTTGAACAAGGCCGCGTCACTGACTGACAGTCGTCTAGCAATTTATGGGGGAAGTGGGGGAAAATGTCCATCCTGTTGAATCTTCTGCCCCCCCCCCCCCCCCCCACCGCCCCACCGCCCCACCGCCTGCCTAAATGCCTCCTGTAATTAATGATTTGGGAAGTTGATGACACCAATAATAATTACAGAATTAAAGAAATTAATGACCCCGACTAGCTTTTGCAAAATGTTCACCCTTCCCCAAAACGCCTTAACAAAGCAATGTCACTGGATGAATAAATAGGGAGGAGGTGGGAAAATATGGGATTTTCGACCCCCTCTCCTCCACTTAATACCTCATGCGGAAAAAAGTCACATAGGGAAGGGGTGAAATTACCTAACTAACCAAACTAAGACAACATAATATGTTAGCAGATGTTGCCCCGCCCGCAATGGTCCCCCACCAAAAAAATAATAATATTGTTTCTTCTTCTCCCATTAACCCCCCCCCCCCCCACCCCCCTCCCCGTTCCCCGATATTAGCTATGCCATTGACTGAAAATCCTGCAAAGAAGTGCACTAATCCCATAATTTTTTCTCGACGATCGGCATTGGTATATTATAGTATTTAGAACGGTAATCGGATTTCTTCATGTATTTCCTGTTTCCTATGCTAGCTATTATTTTTCATAATTGTTCGAAGTATTTCAACGGCTTAGACAATCTTTTTGATTGAAGGACATAAGCTTATTGGATCAAACTCGTGAGTGCGTATGTGTGTTTGTGTCTGCAATGTCCATGGTCTGATTTTCGAAATTTTGTCTGAGTGTGTAAGGGGTACGTTTAATTATGATTTATTGTAGCATTTTCGGATTTCAATATCTGATAATAGAGCGTGGATGAACGCTTTATGATTGATAAGTGATATATTTTTATTTTATTTTAATAATTACACGTTATGAATAAGGTAAGCAAGGTATAATTAACTAGATTGTCTTAAATATATAAACACCGACAGAAGCTGTAATTTATTTCGAAATCAAATTATTAATCTTTGGGAGTCACATACAAAGAAATTACAAAAGCTGAATTTTGAGTATTTAGCGATTACATAAGCTGATGAAACATCAATTGTGTCTGCCCCTCGCTACAATATGAACCGTGTTGAATCCTTCGACACCCTATATGCCCTCTGGTAAACAATGGTGAATCGAATGACAAAACGTGAGTCACTTACTTTCTCTGAACGTGATTGAGATTGGCCAACCATGCCAACTGAGGGAGGTTTCCCGCGCGCGCCAAATTAATCGAAAGAGGAGCCTGTTGATATTGTGTATTTTATAGTCCGCATGCAGTTGCATTCTCTCCATTTGAATTCAATTCGCCGATCGACGTATGCGAGGCTGGGAGGATTTAACGTGATGTGTCCTAGATCCTTGCTGTAGTGATATGACGCATTCATATCCTGGAGCAGACGACTCGTGCTTTATTCAATTTCTTTCCATCATTTATTCTACGTTATGTCGGAGAGCTAGACAGTGGTCGCGTTCTCAAAGGAACGTTGATGCTTATCGTTACACCTCACGGTTCAGGACGTCTTCAAAGCTCAGGGTTTGTCACTGGAATTTTAAACGGGAAAATATCATTATTTGGAGACATTATTTATCATAATAGGTTCGCAATTCGATATGGCATTTTATATGATTCATTTGTGGATATTTCTCGTCGCCCTGACCACTTGCTCCGGTGAACTGGCATGGCGCGAGCAGCCGACAGACATTATGGCTTTCGAAGGCGATCTCGTGCGTCTTCGATGTGTCACGGCCACCGGGCTCGGACTCGGTGACCACCACCACTGGGTTCGCCTGAATCCAGAGACGGGACGACAGATCTTCTTGTCAGACGGAACGACGTTGACACCGACGTTGAGTCCCGACATCCAGAGCAGATTGTCTATTCGCGCGAACCACGCGCAGGGTGTCTACGAGTTGTACATCAGTCGTGCTACCGTGATGGACAGTGGCCAGTATGGGTGCATCGTTTACAGCCGGATGCCGGGCAGGCGCTCCATTTCGCGATTTGGGAGTATGAACGTCGTCCAGCAAGCAATTCCTCAAGGGTCACCAGAGTGCACGTTGCTCCCGGCTCACCCAGGTCCGGGAGACATCGTCACCTTCACGTGCTCATCTCTGGTCCCCGGAGCCCTCAGCGAGCTGACCTGGACCAGAGGAAACGAACTTATCGAGACATCAGCCCTCCTGACGGAGCAGGGGAGGAAGGTCCTTACATTTCACCAGAGACTGCGGGACTCTGACAACCACGCGGTGTACACGTGCTCGGAGCAGTATCCACTGGAGAACAGCCCTTCTGCCACATGTACCCTGATTCCCTTTGACATCCCAATGAACGTTTCCATACACCCCGTGTCTGTGCGCACGGTAGTTGGTACCAACCTGATGTTCTCATGCCAAGCTGATGCTGTCCCTCCAGTATCAAGGTATCTGTGGCTCTTTGACGGCCACCCGGTGAACGAGAAGCCCGACATCTTCCAGATCCTTGACGGGGGAAAGCGACTGAAGATTAAAGGCATCCTATCGGCATCGGAAACGAAGTACGAGGTGCGATGCAAGGTGCAGAATATTCTAAACATGCAACGAAGTGCCATCGGCCACATACGAGTGCTAGCAACGACAGCGCAAGGAGCACTTATACCAGGTGCTGCAGGTGGAAATACGAACGAAACAATAATTCTGGGAAGGAGCAACAAGGGATTCTCCAACGGTCGGTCTCAAGTCGCGATATCCGAAGGTGGAACAGACCCAAAGGTAAGAGGAACACCGTTGTCAATAGTGCTCGCCAGCACCTCAGGTGTCGGTGCGACAATAGTGTTGGTGTTAGTCATCGTGGTTGCGGTATGTCTTCGGCGCAGGGCGGCCAAGGAGCAAGAGCTGGAGATGGAGGACGATATGCCACCGATCTTGGAGATATCATCCCCGCGTCCTGGACAGATTGATGAACCCATACCGCCGGTTAGACACAGCTCAAAGGGACGGCTTCCAGACTTACCAGCGGTCGGGACCATGGTGTCTACGACCAGGGTGATCTTGCCCAGTGAACAGCCCCCTCCTCCATTCCCCGAGGATGAAGGCTTGTCCCATTCCAGCGGCTCGGGCAGATCCAGAAAGTACAGTCGGCACGCGCGTCATTCATACCAACCTTTACGACGGGAGCGAAGCGAATCGTTGGAAAGGGTGAGGTACCAGAAACAAAGCAAGTCTGTGTCGCTCTATGAAAACACGCAGCCTTTAAGGTCATCGTTTCCAGAAAATGATTCGAAAAAACCCATGTTTAAAGGGTCTCGTAAAGGACAATTTGCGCCGATATCTCTCTGAATGTATTCCTCGTTGTGATTATTGTTTAACACTGCGCTGGTACCGTTATTCTTGGACCACTAAACAACTTACCCCGTGACATTATCTTTAGTAGGAGGAGAAAAAGAGGCAATTCCATAAGTAGAAAAAAAATACATTGGAAATTTACTTTCTTTAGAATATCGATACAAATGTTAGGTAATATATATTTATGTTTGATGTTCTTTATTATTATCATTATTTCTCGGAGCAGCTGGTTTGCTCTATTTTGTGTTATTCTGTCTTCACACTTGTAATTAACCAGCAGAAAAAAAGGTGAATGTAAATTTTATGTTACTTTTAACCGGTATTGCTATATCGAGAATAACTTTTTACGCATAGTAATGATTAATTTTAACGGCAAATTGGAGATTCTATATCTGATGTCATATTATCACATCATTCTGCAAAGTGATGTGCTTGTATAATTTTGCAACTTGCCAATAAGTTCTTCTCTCAAATTGTTGCTGCTGGTCAGAAATGTACCAGGCCCGTAGCCAGGGGAGTGCGTTGGGTGCATACGCAACCCCCCCCCCCCCCTAAAAAAAATATTTAAAAATAAGAAAGATCCACTTTGTATCGGTCTCGGTCATCTTAACCAGTGGTCTCGAGCAACAATTGGTCTTGTGCACCATCCCCCCCCCCCCTACAACTCGGAAAATCCTGGCTACGGGCCTGTGCACGATGCTGAGGGAGGGGGGGGGGGGGGGCTGGCATTTGCAGCCCCCTAGAGTTTTGAAAAACATACAGCGAGCATCTCAAAGCAGACAGCGAAGGGTTTGATTTTGTTTTGTTTCTGCTGTAGGGTTGGCCACATGCAGAGAGGATGGCACGCGATTTATCGAGGGGCACAAATCTAGGTATTTTTAAAAGGATTTTTTCCCTTGGGTTCTTTGTAATCATCATCATCATCATCATCATCGTCATCATCATCATCATCATCATCATCATCATCATCATCAACATCATCATCAACATCATCATCAACATCATCATCACAATCAGTATAGTATAATGTAGTAGTGACATTAGTAGAAAACATAGTAGTAGTAGTAGTAGTAGTAGTAGTAGTAGTAATAGTATTATTATTATTATTAGTAGTAGTAGTAGTAGTAGTAGTAGTAGTAGTAGTAGTAGTAGTAGTAGTAGTAGTAGTAGTAGTAGTAGTAGTAGTAGTAGTAGTAGTAGTAGTAGTAGTAGTAGTAGTAGTAGAAGAAGTAGAAGTAGTATATAATAGTTGTACTATTAGTTGTAATAATAGTTGTAGTACCAGTTTTAATTATTTTGTATTATTCTTTTATGTTACATCATGTTTGTATTGTTGTTTTTGTCGCAGTCATGAATGTGTAGTCCTTCATTTACATTAAATAATTGTCATCATAATAAATAATTGTTGAAATCATTATTCATAACCAATTCCCTCATCAAACGATAAAGGGGAAACCATAGTGGAATCAGGTGCCAATATGACATGTGTCATATGCATTATGTTAGTTATAAATATACATAACATTATGTTGAACTAAATGGTGTTACATTGTCTTACAAACGAAGTTACTGAACGTGTACTCCGAAAGATTATGTTGGTATTAACACGGGAGAAAAATTCGACCTTTGGGAGGATCTTCGAAGGAAGTATATAAGTTAAACGATTTTGAAATTTAAAGAACTGTTGAGGTGCTCTCCCGTGTATTAGTCATGGAGGTATTTAAAATGTATGATGCACCTCCCGGGCCAGAAGTTGGCTGGGACAACTTCAACGTGTACCGTCTGATGTTGGTTCGGGCCTTCGTCTTTCAATTCGAGGGTCGTGGGTTCGATACTCAACTGCGGCACGTGTGACCTCCAGCGAGACACGTTACCTTCTCTTTCTGCGATCACTTTGCTATCCTCCTGTCATTAAGTATTACTGTCTTGACATGAGAAATACTATAATTTCTTTTCGCTTGATCATATCATTTAATGCAAAATATACCTTTCTCAAGACATTCGTTTTAGAGTAAAAATTATTACAAAAAACATTTTTGCTATTTTTATAGTCTTTTTAAAACTACATTTTTATTAGTATTATTCATATTATTGTTATTATTATTATAATCATTATTATTACTTTTACTGTTGTTGTTGGTGTTGCGCGTTGTTGATGTTGTAACTTCATTGTTGTTGTTGTCGTTTTAAAAATACATGGATACTAATGTACGACTTTTTACTCGAAAATGTCAATGTTCGTATTGGGCTAAACTGGGATATCAGCGAAGGGTCATGATATTCAATAATTAACCACAGTGAGCTCGTACTACCAAAACTGCTGGGAATTTTGAACGTAACATTTTTATCGACATGTATTGAAAAACATATAGGCCTAGTATATTTTACTTGTTTGTATTTTGTATAATATGTTACGTAACATAGATGAGATTCAATTTGTCTTTATACTAATTGTATATATGTGTATATTTGAAGGAAGTTCACGTGGAATGTATTTTGAAGTATTATAGGGAAATAAATTATGATTCAGCTCAAAGTATAATTATAGTGTTCTTGTAGCATGTGTAGTGTGTGTTTGTTATCATGGCTGCAAGTGTTCCTTTATTTTTGTTTCAAACACTGCGTTTCTTCAGGTTCTTTATGTCACCTTTTTGTCTTCTTTTTTAGGTTGTGTCGTTGCTTATTTGACTTAAACTACCTCTTCCAAAACACTTAAATGCATGGTTGAACCTTTTTTTTTTCTCCGATGAATTCGAAATCACTCCCATCATCATATTAATATCAATTTAAACTGGAACTTAACGTAGTGTACAAACGGAAAGTTATGTGCAATTCGAAAGAAGAAGTGAGATATTTTGCAAGAAATCAGATGCTAATCAATGTTGAAGTCATACATCTACAGGGCCAAGTCCGTCTCTGGAAAAGCCAAGATTTTCCAAATTAAATCATCGCACCACGATGAAGGAATAACATGTTTCATACGAAAGTAATACTAAATTTGAGAAGTGAGTATTTATGTTTAAACAAAATTAAAACAAGATTTTCTAAATTAAATCATCGCACTACGTTATTTTAAATAAAGGAATACATTTGTGTATACGAAATTGATACTGAATTTGAGAAGAGGGCAACTATGTAAAACATGATAACAATTTGACTTTTTGTTTTAAGATATACCTTCTTATTTACAGGACGGTGTATAGTCGTATACACTTTTAAGTGATACTACTAGAATTCTCTTTAACAATTTAATTTTATAACCATTAACGTATTTAGGATGTTAGTGGGCAAACAAGATCAGTATACGAAGGAATAGCATATTTGATACGAAATTGATACAAAACTTTAGAAGTGGGCAACCATGTCACACAAATTGACTGAACATTAAAGATTATTATACTTTATTATTTAGAAGAGGGTGTAATTAATTTCATTCAGCGTTATGATAATATTGGTATTTATTCAACAAAATCCTGATAGGGTTAATAATCTTACACTAGCGTTTATAGGAGTTTTTTCTTTTCTTTTTTTCAAAATACATATCAAATTATACAACATTAATGTTGTATGACACATCTGAGAAAATGTACGGGTCCCTGAAATCCATTCACGGTTGCAATGATAACTATAATCGTCCCCCTATTTTAGGTTGAAGTATTCCAAAGTGGTGAGTCACGGTATTGTTTTATTCCTCCCTGCGTTTTCTGCAGCCATGTAACATGGGGGGATCATAGGAAGTGATGATGTTTTATTTTTGGAACTTATGTTCTGAGCCTCTTTCCTTTCCCCCTCTAAGCTGTCCCCCGCGCCAACCTTTACTATTCCCGGTCGCTAAACTAAACTGCATGTATAGAGTTTGATTCATGTGTTTGCACCAAAGGAATACATGAATATTGTATACTTTCGTTGTAGTCTTATACTTAATTCAGTTCACTTCAGTGTAATGTAGTTCTGTTCAGTTATTTCAGTTTAGTTCATTGTTAGGGGGGTGGGAGTACCGGTCGTGTGTGCCCCCCCCCTCCCCCTCCCCGCTCCCCTCCCATCCGATGATTTAAAATTCAGTTCAGTTTCAGTTCAGTTTATTCATGAATATATTATATTGCAATTTAGAATGTGTACCGGGGATCACTTCAGAATTTTTAGTTTGACAAAAAATCGGATAAGTAAAGAAATTCATAAGAGTCGGCCCCAACCGTGAAAGTGCACAGAAAACAAAAAGCAAAGATTACAAAATCAATATAATACAAAGACAATTGCATACATTATATGAACAGAATTCTTGTCAGTTGTTAAACCTTCGGCAGAAAACATGGAAAATTCGTTATAACTTATGAGATCTAGTAACATTGTCCAAATCCAAAAAACTAGGTTCTCTCATATCTTGTTGTATTCGTATTTACCAAAATAATCATGGAACAGGTTTCGTTTTTTTTTTCGACGTTCCCTTCCGTCATAAAGGTATTTACGATTGAAGTGTTCATATTTTTAATTATCCACTGGAAAGTTATAACTGTGTACAAAGTCAGTGTACTTTGAATATCACTTTGCATTTCGTTCATTACCCGGCCATATAACGTTAAAACATTACTTAGTGGTCACAAATACACATATACGATCAACCATTCATTACTTTTTGCACTTGTCAACAAAGGTACTAGATCCCTTTAAATTGCCGCCCCCTCCCCAATTTTATTTCGCCGAGGTGACGAGTTCTGCATGCTGTTTACTCAGTGGCGTGGCGTGGTCGAATTGATTGGGAGTGGGGGGGGGGGGGGGGGGGGCGGGGCAGGGGCACGGACATTATTTGGAGCACTCCTATGTATGTCTTCATTTTTAATACATTATCCCATCATCCCCTTATGTTTGTTATCGGTTTTGTCAAACTATTTGGGGAACATGCCCCCCCCCCCCCCCCCCCGTGCCCCGCCTCATGTTCACTGTCTTGCCCCTCGCTGTTGCCAGTAGCTTGTGCAAGGTATTGGGGCTTCCCACGCACGTTGGCAAGGCCGTTCGTCTATTGTTCCATTGTCATTCGAATGAAATCAAATCTAAAACGATGCCAATAAAATGAGACGATCGCCAGACGGACAGGCAGGGTGGTTTGCTTGTTAGAAGACGATCGACGAGTGATTATATCATAGGACCTTTAAAGGGATCTAGTAACTTTGTGATGAGTAGTTGATACGATGTATATTTCCACTAAGTGTTGTGTGAAGATTTCAAGTTAAATGGACGTTATATGACCGAGTAATGAACAAAAATGCAAAGTGATGTCACTAACTCATTGCACTCACTTTGTACACGGTTTTCGCGGTCCAGTGGATAATTTAATATCTGAACACTTCCTATGAAAGTATCTTTTTAACGAAAGGGAAATTTGAAAAACCGAAACCTGTCTCATGCTTTTATTGTAAATACGAATACAACAAGGTATGAGGGAACTGCTAGAGTTCCAATTGGATTTTGAGGATTTTGACAATGTTACTAAGTCCCTTTAAACAATCTGCAATCGAAAACACCTCGCTATCTGGCTATAGCCGTCCAAACTAAGTAGCAACTTGTATAATTATATCTCTTTATAATAATTAGTCATTTAAAATATATTTGACTTGGTAAAAAGATGATTATATAAATCAAATGATGAAAACCAAACGAGAAAAACGCTAATCATCTCGTCAACGATTGTCAACAAAATCTCATTAAAAATTCATGTTTATTCAGGGAATCAATATATAGGCCCCCTATAGGAAACAAGTTGTCTTCGCTTTATACAATTAGTCATTTAAACGTGATCATATTTGCGTAATCCCGTCTCGCCGAAAGACAGTTAATTAAATAAAAGAATGATTAATCAATCTAAAACGCGTTAATCCAACATTTGTACATAATTATGATCGGATAAGAAATACCAGTACAACAAATAAATTACGTATTTAGGTAAACATTATTCGCAGCAACATGTCTCGCTGTAAAATTAGTCATTTAAACATTTCATTTGCAATACTGTCTGGAAGAAAAGACGATTTATTAAATCAAAATTCAATAATGATTAATCAATCTATACAACATTTAAATCCAATTTTTGCGGGATCGTAAACATGGTAAATCCATTAAACGCAATATAGTTGAGTCATTCCAGTACATATAATGTATTTGGGGAAATATTTTTCGTAGCAAATTGTCTCGCTTTAAAATTGCAATATAATACTGTCTCGGTGAAAAGACAATTTTATAAATTCAAAGACGGATTAAACAAAAAGGTTGTATAATCCAAATGTGCTTGATCGGAAATACCTCACACACAATAGTTGACTCATTCCAGTAAATATTTGTAATTTTAGAGAAAGATTCTTCGTAGCAAATTGTCTCGCCTTACAATTAGTCATGTATACTGATTTTGATTTGTATTGTCTTGCTGAAAATACGATTAAGTAAAGCAAAGAAGAAAAAAACAATCCAAAACTTGTTAATTCAACACTTGTTTGATCGGAAACACCTCACACAAACAAAATGTTCACTAATTCTAGACAATCTTACTGCACTTCAACATGTTTAATGAGCTATTTTTGTAATACCAGGGCCCCGTTGCAGAAAGAGATATTTTCAATCGATTGTAAAGTTGCAATTAATTGCAAGTCAGAAAACAGGCCTCTAAATGAACCAATCAGATTTGCGCATTTAGTCACATGATCGGACTTACAATTAATTGCAACTTTAGAGTCGATAGCGGTTCTTTCTACAACGAGGCACTCGTCTCGCTTTACAATTCATTTCAACAAGTACATGCATACACTTTGAATCGGCATTATACTTCATCACTGAAAATACAATAATTCAACCAAATCCTCTGAAGAATGATTAAACAATGTTTTTAAAAAACGTGCTAATCCAACAAGAAATACCACAAACTCACAGTCAACTAGTTGTAGAAGATCTTATTGCATTTATAGAACTATTTTGGTAAAAAACCTGTCTGGATTTACAACTAGTCATACAAAATAATATCGTACCGATTAGCAAAAATGAACATGTATATCACGAGTATAATAATATGGTTATTTGAGTTAATCCAACATGTTGCTGAATAGGGCACCACCTATAGCGTATAGCAAAAGTTGCTTATAAACTTCCAGTAAATCTGATATATATCTCATGTTGGTGATCTTAAAACAAAACGTTTTCCATTCATACTAGATTGCCTATAATTATGTTACACTTTGTCATTTGAAAATATATTATGTGCACGTTTTTGTTTTGTTTTGTTTAGCGCATACAACATTCTCTTCTTTTAAATCTTCTACTTTCAATTTGACATGATCTTCTGGCTGAGTGTATGATTTTCTATGATTGTACTATGCATGGATATATTTATTTGATCATTAATATTATTAATTTTATATAAATGACTATCTGAACACTTGTGAGCAAAATTTATATTAATTCACTAGCAGTGGCGAACATTACTCTTCCAGCGTACCCTACTATATATTACATTAAAGTTATTATTACATTTGTACTCCGCACAAAACAAACTAAAGGGACTTCTCCTTTTATAGATTTAGAGGCCTGTAGAACATTAGTAAATGATACAGTCTAAATTGGCACCAATATGATTAAAACTCGAACGGTGTAGTTGTAACAACTTTTAACCGCAAATGAAAAGTACATATAGTGTGACAACAACAAAATAACGTGTGCCAACAATTTACATATGGTTATCCTTAGATGGATCTAGAAACTATGTTGACATAGGCAGAAAAAAAAAAGTATATTTAATCAATCATTTTATGGATACTATATAACATTATACAGTACTGCTGTAGTCCGATATGTTCACTGAGTTGTGTATATAATCAGATAATGTGATAATCGTGATAGGTGAATAGCATATATGGCCAAGTAATGAGTCATTTGCCATTATGCATGCCTGTACACATTTGAAATCATTATTTCCGTTTTATTTTGAAAACAAAATCATGAATATATTTATAGGGTAGTCGAAAAACTATTTCCATTTTATTTTAAAAACTAAATCATGAATATATTTATAGAGAAGTCGAAAAACTAAAAAAAAGAAGATGTTTTCAAACTTGTATATTAGTAAGAGGAAAACTGTAGGCCTACGGCATGAAAGAATATATATAGTTGCAAGTGAGTTTGGTAAATCCAGACAAACATGACTAGATCTCTTCTAAACAGTATCAACAGGTTTCGTGGCAACAAATCGGGGTCAACTTGGTGAAAATGAGAATCTATCGTGAGTTATCCAAACAAAACAAAACGTAGAATAATACTGAGACGCTGCCACCATGTTGCTATGCCAGTGACGTCACAGTTTCCGAGTGTCAGTGTGAAACATCAAAGTACAAGACGTGTGAAGGACGAGTGAGGACAGATGGATGAATGGATGCAGGCAGCATGCATCAAGGGTTGCTCCAAAAAGGCGCTAAATCACCATTTTTACTATAAACATTTGTGTAATGCTTCAAAAAGACATATTTATGTCATATAAATGCAACGCTGTTTCGATTTTGCGCTGCTTGTTTTATGGTTTTATGGATGGAAGGATGCTGAGCATGCATCAAAGTATTGACCAAAAATGCGTTAAATCACATTTGATTATGAGCAATGTAGTAAAGGGATTTACTACATAATGTTGACAAATGCAAAATATGACAACGGGTAAATTAGATGTGCATTCATGCGACATGATTATGTGTCCACTGAGTGATGTGTGGAAAGTCCATGGTCAAAGAATGACATGTGGCCGAGTAATGAAAAGAGTAACGATTAAATGCAAAGTGAAATTTGCTAACTTATATTGTCATGAATTTGCACTCAATTCTAATGATCCTCGGGAGTTTTCCTCAAATCAAATCATAACATTATCAATAACAAAGACACGCCTTTTTTTTAAGAACGTTGATTTATCACCTTCTTGAATTTAAACCTAAATAGGATGAGTCGTTGCCAAACATTTATTCGTAAAATGAGCGCCTAATGGATGTTTACTGTGACGGTATAATTGATATATTGGATGGCTCCGGAAAGGAAGTAGGGGTAAATACCCCCCCCCCCTTATTTCCCCATCAAGAGTCACTCTTTTCACACCGCACCCATCCGATGTAGACCTCTAAGCAACCCCCCCCCCCCCCCCCACCTCTCCCTCTCGCTATTTCTATACCCCTCCCCTCTACCACCATCTCCAATTCTATATTTTCCTGTGTCCCTCCCCTTCTCCATGTCTCTCCCGATATCCCTCTACCTATATAATATCATCTCCCCATCCCCTTTTCACTCTCCCCATTTTCTCTGCATATCTCCTCCTTTCCCCCCTTCGTCACTACCTAGCATATTTCCCCCATTTCCCCTCCCCCATTCCCCATGTCTCTCTGATGATGCCCGGATATTGATGACGGAAACTCGCCTTAACTTTTGACCCTCTTTAGTTTCAGGAAAAGTTTCGTTGATCCGTTCATTCATAGATTTGGTATACGTTATGAAACATGTTTGGTGTCCCGAATGCTCGTTGTTTCAAATACAGAGTAAGTTTAATATGGACATGATAATAATTTGCACATGATTACAGATATTTGGAATAGTGAAACCCCGGCTGAATAGCGAACCCCCGAAATAAATAACGATACTTTGTGAGAAAAAAAAGAAGAAAGAAAACAGGATGATACCTTAAAATAAGGATCACGGACATTTTAATTAAATGTTGTATACCTTTAAAGGTTTTACTTGATTTATGTGTTCCATGTTTGCAATTGAAATCACATTGGGATACACATTTGCATAAGGAACGAACTCTTTTACATTTTCGATTACTTACGTCGTTTTCACTCTTGATGAAATAACGTTTTCCCTGTTGAAATTCCATCGTGGATGAATATCTAAATACGGACCCCAAAAGATCCATTTAATTCTCCCTTGAAAATAAATCATAAACTGAAACTATAATCATCATGACGAGTCTAACAGCTGATCACTATTATGTCTGATTTAACAATGTACAGTGTAAAATCACCGGAAGACATTGTAAAGACCGATCCACTATAATGTATAAATAGGGGAAAAAAGGTCTTAGAAAACGGCACAAACGAATAGTTTAACATTCGATATCATGGGATAATTAAATATAGAATGACCCTTTTGTCATGCACTTTTGTTTATGTAACTTAAAGCTGATTGAGTAATCACGAGACGGATTCATTCATTAATCTTAGAGCCAATATTGAGGCCCCTGTTCTAATTTTTCATTGAGAATTGAATCAAACATATGGCAGATTGACGTAACATCCTATTAAATCCATCGACAGTGGACGGCTTGACCAAATTAGACAACGGCGGCTTTAATTAGGTAAGAATGACAAATTATT
Organism: Echinarachnius parma; assembly: GCA_037951105.1. NCBI lineage: Eukaryota > Metazoa > Echinodermata > Echinoidea > Clypeasteroida > Echinarachniidae > Echinarachnius > Echinarachnius parma. The sequence continues at coordinate 54,737 of JBAMJV010003894.1, read as the reverse complement.
GGACACTGGCGACCTTTAATTAAATAAGAATGGAAACTAGTAATTGGACAGTGGACACCTTCAATTTGTCAAAATGTACGTTTTTGTCAGTTAAATATAATGCACTGAAATTCACCAAAATGAGCAACTTCTAATAGATGACGTGATGACTTATGTTAAACCATTTCATGATATGACTACAAATGGGTCTCTATTTAATTCGTTAATTTATCAACCTCTTATGATAACTGAAGTGTACTTGAGCTAACTAATCGTCGTTGATGTGAATTCCATAGGGTGTCTGGGGTGTCATCCGGAGGGTGTTTCACAAAGAAATGTTTTGTAATTATGACAAATTTCTCATAATGACACATTTTTATGGTCGCATTATAAGGACATTTTGGCCGAAATTTTGCCAAAACTTTGCCAAATTTTTGCCTAATTCGTATAGTTTGGCTAAATTTTGGCAACAATTTCGGCAAATTTTGGCCAAAAGGTTTCCATAATGACACCGTAAAAATGGTCATAATGACAAAATATTTCTTTGTAAAACACTCTCCCGAATGTTCCGTTTAGTTTATTTTGACTAAACAATGTAGAACACGTCGTACTACAGTATACGTATGCTCCTGTAAATATGATTTGTAATTTTAACCTTGCATATTTTACACCAAATTAGTCTACTATCATGCTCATCCGTCTACTACCACAATCAGAATTCGTTTCAATTTCATGATTTCAACATCCAACCTGTAAAACTGTTTCAATGTATTATATACGTATATGCTTGCGTGTTCGTGGTTTTAGAGAGTGGTGAGCATACATGAATAAAGCGTTTATGGCTGAACTACTCTCAAATCAATAATTTCCGTAAGTTCTTTCCCTATACCAGCCCGTGAATTATCAGCCCAGTTAATGCAAACTGTTATGTAATCCAAATAAAACAATAGGAAGGTTAATCATTCATTTCCAGAGAGGTCTCGAATGATGAACCCCACGGTCACAGCAGGTGGATGGTTATGTCGGATTCGATCGATGGTTAAATTTTAATTTTGAATTGACCCCTGTTTTGTCTTTCTGTTTCGACGCATGCCAAGTCACACTTTGTCAGGTCAAAACCTGACCGAAACGGGGGTGTTCCCGGGAACAAAAAAAGACAGGTGTTGCTTGATTCGAGGGTATTTTGATCAATGTATCTACTGTTTCCACGTATACCTAATGTCTACTTCAACGTAAACTTGTTGAATATACGAGATGTTTTTAGAGAAAATGAGATCCCATAATAAGTTTCAGAAACAATTAATCTAAATCATAAAGCGTTTATAGCTGAACTACTCTCAAATCAATAATTTCCGTAGGGTCTTTCCCTACCAGCCCGTGAATTATCAATCCAAAACAATAGGAGGGTTAATCAATTATTTCCAGAGAGGTCTCGAATGATGAACCCCACGGTCACAGCAGGTGGATGGTTATGTCGGATTCGATCGATGGTTCAATTTTAATTTTGAATTGACACCTTTTTTGTCTCTCTGTTTCGACGCATGCCAAGTCACACTTTGTCAGGTCAAAACCTGACCGAAACGGGGGTGTTCCCGGGAACAAAAAAGACAGGTGTTGCTTGATTCGAGGGTATTTTGATCAATGTATCTACTGTTTCCACGTATACCTAATGTCTACGTCAACGTAAACTTGTTGAATATACGAGATGTTTTAGAGAAAATGAGATACCATATAATAAGTTTCAGAAACAATTAATCTAAATCATAAAGGTGATGGTTGTTTGGATAACATTACTCATCGATGCTCACAAATAAGTATTTATACGTATTAATACAAACATGCACAGATTCAAGCATGTTCTAAAACCTAAATATTATGTTGACATAGTCAGATGGTTCTAATTTTGCTAGTATGATGGATTTAGACCACTGTAGTCATTGGCGTCGATACTTACGTAATACCTATTCATCAGGGGGGATGAATGAATAGATCATCCCCCCCTGATGAATGGGTATCAATGACAGATCGACGCCCATGACTGTAGTATACAGACAGGTGCAGTATGGCATAATGGCTGCAATGTATTGATGCGCCTTTTCAATAAGACAGTGACACTATTTCAATTTTCCATGTATCTTATTGCGTTTTCAAAACCAAATATAAAACAAATATATACCTACCGTATAGGGAGGGGTTGTCCCCCTGCCACACCCACACCCACACCCACACCAACCCCACCCCCACGGGTCGGTCGCTATATAAGCTCCCTCGCAGATCAAATGGTTGTCCTCTTTAACCAAGCGGCAAATGACTAGGAGGGTTCCAGCATGCTAACTCGAAATTAAGAACGATTGAGCTGGTGAGGGTAAGAAAACTCCAGAAGTGACAGATGAAAATAATCTGAACTTCCGTTAGTCGTTTACTCTCCAAATTTCAGGTAATTATTCGATTACAGTCGGATCAACGTCATATAGCGAGGCACCTGTAAAATGTGCTTGTCCAAGACTGTCACTCTAATAAATGCAGTGGCATAGGCTAGGTCAAACTAAACGGGGGGGGGGGGGGGGGGGGGGGGGGGGGTGTCGGAGGCAAAGAGAAATATGTCCACTGGGTAACATTATGAATGTTATAATGGTCGAGTTATGAGCGAAAAATCCGAACACTTCAGCCGTAAATATCTTTTTAACAAAAGGGAAATTTGAAAAACCAAAACCTGTTTCATGCTTCTATTTGTAGTACGAATACAACAATGCATGAGATAACCACTGGATTTCTAAATTGGTTTTGTGGATTTGGACAATGTTACTAGATCCTTTAAAAGGCATACGAGACATTTTCCCATCACCTTGCTGCAATATATATTGCACCGTTCTCCCTCGTCTCTTCATCGTCTTCCAACACATATTCTTCACCACTCTTACAAATTAATTGATAAAACTAAGATATTCACCTATGACCAAAATAATGGAGGCATTTAATATCGTAAAGGAGTGTGTGCTCCTAAACGAAATGTGGTGAACGCCGGGTAACGGTTTTTGTTAATATACCCCGCAAGAAGTGGATAGCAGTGGCGAGAATCTCCACAAATGGAGCACCCCCCCCCCCCCCCCCCCCAGCCCCCTGCACCCCTCAGCTAAACCATTACTTTTGTATAACTGTCCCTCAGTAAACACTTGCCCATTACTAAACGAACCGAAATTGCGTGAACTGTGATGTAATTGTTAGTCACTTTAATGTATAATCCTCTCCCTGTCTGCGCCACCGCATGAATTAATTAACTTCCAAGCTGTCATCAGTATTTTACAAGCAATACGCTTTTCAGTGGATCCCTCCACTTCTTCAGACATTATTGATAAACAAATTAATAATCTGTAAATATATAATGTGCCCTGCCGGTGGGAAGTTTGAGTGCACCCGTTGTTAGTTATTTTTTGTTACATTTTATTTTTGTAGTATTTTATGTCCAGATAATTAGTCTAAATATACTTGTACTGGCCAAAAGTTTGATTACACTTGATGTCAGGCATTAAACAAGATGTTTATACCAAAGGGTGTGCTCGGGCTTTTTGACCGATGGGGTATATACAGTATATATGTATATATATATATATATTTGTTCAATGAAATGTAATACTCTTTGAATTTCGATATTGTTTATTTATTGTTGTTCAATTAATGTTATTATTTTCTGTAAATTTGCTATTTTGTAATTATTGTAATATCTCTGTTGAAGTGAAAAAATAAACTGAACTGAAACTGAAGTATACCCTTTCCGTATTTCGTTTTGTTTAATTGACCTAAATACTTATTAATTTAGATAAATACACAATTTTGATAGATGAAATTATGCCCTTATATACGTATGTCCATAAAACTTCACTAGCTTAGTTCTATTCGTACACATCTACATTATTTATTTATATAATATATAGTATTTTTATCTACGTTTCTTTATATCTTATTTATTGATTATCTTCTAAATCCGCCCATCTATTTGCATACTCGCCCCTGCCCTCGATGCCATACTGTCATGTGTCAGTGACGTTATGACATTGTGCTTGGACTTGGGGCGCAAGGTGCACACAAAATGGGTGAAAACTGCCAAAAAATTATATATGGGTCAATTAGACCCAGGAAGTTACGACCATAATGTCTTAATTTGACCTTCGAGCTTCAGAGTCACGTTTGCATGGAATAAAGAATGACGTTTAATTTTTGTTCATAATATTTGAAAAATAACAGCAATACTAGCTAACGTAACAATAACAGTTAATAAATACATAACCAGATACATAATAATAATAACAATGATCATAATAATTATATTAATGATACAAAGAAGAAGCTGAAAAAGAAGAATATTAATATATACTAACAATAAAAATGCACTTGTAAAGCGCTTAATTGCATTTTAGAACAATATAAAATTACAAAACCGTTACAATATATTCACAAATTATAACAGTTCACTTGATAAACACCGATTATGTAGGTGCAAATAATCACATAATAATACATCTTGGTAGCCTTAATGAAAATTGTGTAAAGCACTAACCCAAAACTTGCTAAAAGGAAATTCGCGTGATTGCATCCATCGTATTATACAAGATATCGTAATTCTCGAATCGTCTCTTTAGAAAATTTGCTTCATATCAACTTGGATTTTCACCTCACTTTTGGCAGTTCCAACTACAACAGACATTTCCGTCCGAGCAAAATGCGGGGACAGTACCATCACAATTGTCCTCCAAATTTCCCTTTTTAATAGTCGGGCCAAAATTACAAGCATATAGCATAACTATATAATAGAGGCTACAAGATAACTAAAGCCAAGATTTTTATCTCAAGAGAGGGAAGGAAATTATAGACATGAACACAGCGTAATCAACATTATCAATGGTGACATCTGGGCGTAGATTATCCCCCGTCATGTATGACGTCATCACATAGTTACATCTTTGTTCGAGACAGAATCATAACATGAAAAACAAAGACACAACATCGTGATAAAACGATTGTGTTGTCCGTTGATCAGTTGCACATTTGTTGCTACATTGTGTTAATATATAGCCAGATTATTATGAAATCATGTGAAACCCCCCTTCATTTTGATTCTTTAGCACGTCTTAGACACTGACAAACAATGGTCATATCATAATAATGTTGACATTTAGCCACAACTGCACTAAATATTGTGTGTGAATGTTGAATCATATTTGGTAGATTTACAATTTAAAATATACGTACTTTGGGGGCCGGTATTCAATTATTGCCAGCAGTTGTTATTTATTTGTTTCAAAATAATGACTAATTTCGATGTGCATATAGAGGCCCGCTTCGACAATAAAATCAAACAGCTTGCCTCGTAACCATGGTAACACTTATATTATATAATACTCGTAACTATTGTGAACTTAAATAAGTTTATTATCCATTAATCTTCGTTAGTCTGAGACCCAAAGCAAAGGTTAAACTTTTAATTATCCTCTGCTTCCTGAAATTATTTTATTTAAATGTCCATAAAAGATTATCCTTTGCTTTGGGTATAATAATAATAATGAAGGTTTATGGATTATATTTCATTCACAAACAATTACGAGCATTATAATATTCTAAGTGTTCACTATTATGTGTTGATAATGATGAAGCCGATATTTGTGAGGATGAAGGGTAGGCTTACCGTAAACGGGCTGATAATACATGCTATCATTAATTACTTCCTTTCATTTTTATATCACGATTTTAGATCTAACTGCTTGAGTAGATAATTCATGGTCTTTTTAACCTCTTCCCTACTTCAATGCAAATGGGTTAAGATAATATATTAACCAGAATTTTTGAAACTATGTTAAAATGTAATATGTTTGACAACAACAATGCTTGAAAAACTAGGAGCGTCCTTTCAGTGGCGTACGCATACGTGGTCGGAGCCATAGCATGAACAGTACAGGGGGCACATCTATATTATGTGTATCGTTTATGTATGTTTTAATTAATAAGAGTTATTCGATATAAGTATTGCTGATGCTCCATCTCAATTTATATCAAAATTAGAAGATCGATTGCTTTACTTATTAATATGGTTTTGTTATTTTCATTTTGAATTAATTACCTTCATAAAATATTTATTCATGGACAATGAATCAAATAAAAAAAAACTATTTTCATTTTTTTACAAGCTGATGTAGTATTGCAGAGCAGTAAACGTATGGATCTTACAAAATGCAAGTCACGGATACAGGGTCATGAAGGGGGAGGGGGGGTTAACGGATAAAGGCGGTTGATGGGGGCCCGAACTCAAGGCCCCTGCAAGTTTGAGTTTGATAAATGGCATATTCAGGGTCGAGTGGGGCAGGGGGGGGGGGGGGGGCAATTAATGAGTAGATATAACTAGTATACGTCTCATGAGGTATGAAGGTGTTTAATATAACTAGTGTTATGTACTTCTTTATTCGTGTGTTCTCCCACAAGGGGGGGGGGGGGGGCGGGGGGCGGGGGTCAGTGAAGGAGGGCATGACTTTCACTCGGTGGCAATATAGGGACTGAACGCAAAATGCAACTAAATTCATGTTTGTAACTTATGATCTGCTATTGTGGGTATTTCTTGTATTTTTCATTCACGACCCTGCTGAAAACTTTTTAGCTGACATGAGAGCGGGCACGTTCATCAATTGTATGTACCGTGATTAAATACAATAAACAAACAAACAAACAAACACACAAACAAACAAACAAACTAGTGTTATGTAATTCTGTATTAACGTGTTCTCCCACAAGGGCATGAAGGGGTCACTACAAGGGGTGTGAATTTCATCAGCGGGCAATTTCCCATTGTTGCTCCTTCCCGTAGAGCTATTGGCCAATGAGTTTGATATCAAAGAATTAGTAACGTGGGTTAGACGCTGGATTAATCCCCATATCCCAGGGTTAATAAACATAATCATAATTATATAATATATTTGATCAGCGCTTGCCAAGGCGTGAGGGGATCAATGTTCATCCTACCATTAGGGATTTAAGGGATTTATCTAGAGACCCTCTTTTAAGCCCTTCACCTGCTGGCTGGATTTGTCATCTCGCTTTTTGCTCAAAAGGGAACATGAAACATGATTAATTTTGATAAACGTTGCAGGACAGATCATTGGTGTAGCGCAATGGAGGTAGGGCGCAATATTTATATTTGTATTTATGTGGGCGCAATGGGCACTACAGGCCCCCGGTAGAAATGATCGCCCCTAAGCTTCCCCTTCACTCAGGGGGAGACATCAACCCATTGCCTATATCATATGGGAGCCGGGTGGGTCCATGCATTGATTATATCGAGATTGCAAAATCTAGTACGGAACAGGTTTATAAAGACAATATATATTTGTGGGAGTGTTGTGTAGGTGGTTTGATGGTTCAGGTCTATCAATACGAAAGTCATGGGTTCGATTCCCAACCGCGGCCAGTGTGTCCTTCAGCAATGTAATAACTTAACGCACATGTTTGCTGCTCCATGTAAACCCCTGGAGAAACAGGAACCTGGTAGGATGAGATTGAAATATGATGTCTTCCGGGTTGTTCATTGCGGTATGCTCCCCGGGGAGTCTCTATATATAGAGCAATCGTTTATTTTTTATTTAAAAGTGTGAGTAAATAAATTGCAGACTGCCAACGCGTCCGAAAGTTTTTACTTCCAACACAATTAGTGTATATAATTTGGTGTGTAATATTTTAGTGCGAACTATCTGATACCCCATTTCACCGCATGAAAGATCGACCTCTCTTTTTACGAACAAGTACGGACGGAAAATTCAATCCGCCTTTCAAAAATTACCGTTATCTCGCGAATAATGCATTCCATGATACTGTACTGACACATGTAAAAATGAATTTTCTCACAATAACAAACGTCAATTTGTTTGTTTGTAAACTCCAGCTGCGTGGAAAATCCCGATGGACTCTTTAAAGAGAAAGGTCGGGAAATTATTGGTGTTGGCATACAGACTTAAATACGCCCTCACACAGGCAGGACAGGAAACAGCATTTGACACGGGGGTATTTCGCTCGAACCTATAGCCAGTCATCAACGCACTGCCCAAATAACTTGACATCTCCAGCAGAAACAGGAAAATACAATACATGACCAGTATATTAATATAGTTTGTACATGCAACGGAACGTTCAATCGTAGTTCTATTGAACCCGTCATACATGTAGACATTCATAGTTCCGTGTTGGTATAGAGGGCGCTGCACGAACTATTTTTGTGTGAGATAATGAAAAACTGAGTGTAAAATTCGAAAGGGCATACACTCTTAATGACAGAATAAACTTTAGTTGTTCAAAATCGGTTCAGAAACGGCTGAAATATCAATAAGTATATCCGATCTGAAAAATCTAGGCCCCAGATTTATTCGATGATTTATTTTTTTAAATTTTTTTTAAATAGTTGTTGATGATCTTTCTATTTAATCATTATTTGAACAAAATATCACATGCATAATTTTGTATGAAAAAATGGTTGAAACCAATGCTTTTTTAGAGAGCGCCCTCTTGTGTTTTGATGGCTCTTTTTAAAATGATAACAGGCTTTTTGCTTAGTCGTTTGTAATTTTCTATACCTTTCGAGCATCGTGGAGTTATAACTATTAGTTTGTAATGTTATTGTGCAGGTGTTGGTTACTAAAGCTCAATCTTACCAAAACTGTTTAAGGAGATACACCCAGAGAGTTTTAAAAACGCCAATATCCGGGGAAATGTCCATTGTAAAAAGGGTCCTACGCGCCACTAGCAATAGTTGCTAATTTCTGTTAGGTCATTTCACCATTTCATTTGTTTGTAATAATGTCTTATACTATATATGATTGTTAATTTGTTATCTTTGAACATATTGGTAATAAAGTTATTCATTCATTCATTCATCTGATATTCGATAAAATCACCTTAATTAAGGGGTTATCATCTCATTACCGCGTATGTTCACCTCATTTGTTTTCATGACGTGAGAATCTTTTTAGTCAAGCCCTTGAATGTTAATTATTTCTTAAACTATATGATAATAAGCTTGCACCTTCAAAATGTTGTCTTCCAAAATGATTGACAGTTACTTGGGAGGGATGTGAACATGAATTGAAATTGAAAAAAGGGAAATAAATATTCGGGCCAAACACCTTGCATCGCAATGAAATGAAATGAACTATTATACGGAACTGTTATAAACATTCCATAATCAAGATTTATAAGACATTAGTTTCAGATTATACTTATTGGGTCACAAAACGAGGCCAATTAAAAAGATCTTCGCAAATGCTCACAATAATCCTTAAATAATAATAATAATTGTCCATTTGTATACCATAATAGCGCTTTATTACAGTCAAGTCTCAAAGCTGGCTTTAGCCTAGCGCAGCCTTATTTAGTTTCAGATTATACTTATTGGGTCACAAAACGAGGGTCACAAAACGAGGCCAATTAAAAAAATCTTCGCAAATGCTCACAATAATCCTTAAAATAATCATAATAATTGTCCATTTGTATACCGATATAGGGCCATTCTTGGTCACGTGTGTGACCCAAAACATGACAAATTTTGAAATGGGATGCTTATATTTCAGTAAGTATGAGACTATAATGATTTTTACTTCATATGTGACTTGAATATGGTGTAGTCTTTCAAACTTAACACAAAAGATTTTATAAGGATTACGTAACTCAATGTCAGAGGTCAAATGGCATGGGTCACGTGTGTGACTTCGCACGGAGCACTTTTTTCATAACTAAATTTCATTTGGAAAATTCTTTAAAATATGAATAGCTATAATGTTCATCTTATTACCAGAGAAGTACTATACATTTGTAAGTACAACAATAGCAATGAATGAGAATTATATCAAACCGTTGTTTTTTATAGTACTTAATTATGTGGCAACGTCTGGTCACGTGTGTGACATTTTGGGGTGGTTACGTGTGTGACATGTACAATATGAATGGAAAAATGGGAATTTTATAATATCGGGTTTAGAAAAGAATGAAAGGTTGAATTTTTACAAAGTTGGTATCAACCTGTACAGGAAAGTGAGAAGAATGAGCTTGCTAATTATCCTTTTGATATCTTGATTATTTTCTGAATTATGATTATTAGAAAAATATTGAAATATGTAAATTTATGCAAATGAGTAAAAAAGTTTCATTTTAAACTTCAAATCATGTATTTCATGAAACTTTACACATGGATCATTCCAAAAATGGAACAAAACTACAGAAAAATAAAACTTCAATTTTTCCGAAAAAGTTTCACTTTTCAAAGAATGGCCCTATACAGTCAAGTCTCAAAGCTGGCTTTAGCCGAGCGCAGCCTTATTTATCATTTCAAGGAATACATTCCTGCCAAGTACCAAGAACAATGAACTACATGTATTTGTATTTGGGACGCATCTGCAGCGCATTTTTCGTGTAAGGTTGCCTACCCTATATATATATTTTTTTAATAACAAAAAATAACAAAGGGTAAAAGAACGTGTTGATAATTTACATAATTTGTGATAAAAAATAAATGTGTCAATACATACGGTGAGTATTTTTAAGTCAGAATTTAGTAATGAATCGTAACAGTTGTCATTAAAAAAAACTTGTATTCGACACATCCTCACAAATTATTATGCTCAGAATAATCTAAATTAGAAAGAACAATACTATGTTCAGATGACTCGCATGCTTTTTAACAACAATTGTTTTGTCTGTCCATGAAATCATTCTTTTTAAGACATACTTTTAAGATTAATAATGAATACTTTCATCGAAGAAAATTGTATTCGACATGTCTTTGCAAATGATACGAATTGAATGCATATTACAGCGTGTTATACATACCCTAAACTGATAACAACGATTTTGTACAATTACAAATATTGATAGTGTATACATGGTTTGTAATTGATAAATGTTGTATTCTTAAGAAAACTACTTACTGGGTTATCGATCAGTAATGACAGATGTATAAATGAAACCGATTGTGTATTCGAAAATGCTACACTTGACCTCAAATGGACATTTGCAGAATTTAACATGAATACTATGAGTTTCCAAACGATACGCGTAATTAAGTTATTGTTATCCTATCAATGTTTCATCAAACACATCCTATCATGTATCTTAACACACTTATAAATCACCATGGACATGCAATGATCTCGTCTACATAACAACATCATACTATTTACATAATTTAAACGACTTGTTTTGTCACGGCTCTACTCATAATACATGTGTTACAGACTCGACAGATATGATAATAATTATTAACAGTTTCCCCCAAACAAGGCCTTATTCAACACATTTTCGCAATTGCTCGCCATAACCCTGAAAGAACAATGGAAAGTAAAATAACAAAACCTCAAGGTCATTTTAAAAACAGGGGGATTATAATTAAATCATTAATGTTGTTAGTTCAATGGAACGAAGTGACTGAGCAATGGCCATGAGAGCTCTAGGTGTTTGTTTGTTTGTTTGTTGTTGTTGTTGTTGTTGTTTTTGTTTTTTTTGGGGGGGGGGGGGGGGGGGGGGTGGGGGGAGGGAGGGTGGGTGTTTTGAAAAACATGTTGTTTTTAAAGACCTAAAGAACATAACAACTAAAAATCTTCAAATTCATGGAATGCGTATCAATATCTTAAAGGGATAATACAGTTTTGGTCAAACTGAATTTTAGTAACCATAACATGCACCATAACAGTACAAACTAATAGTGATTACTCCACCATGCTCAAAAGTATAATACAAAATTACAAACGACTAAGTAAAAAGCCAGGTAATTATTTTAATGAGCCTTAACACAAGAGGGCGCTTTCTAAAAACACATTGGTTTCAACCATTTTTTATTTTTACAAAATGTGGATGTGATGTTTTGTTAAAATGATAAATAGAGAGTTCATCAACAACTATTTAAAAACCTCTTTTGTAATTTTTTGAAAAAGTGTAAGCATTTTATTTGAATTTTTAAAATCATCAAATAAATGTGGAATTCCTCATTTATTCCAATCCGATACATTTATTTATATTTCAGCTGTTTCTGAACCGAATTTGTTTAAATAAAGTTTATTCTGTAATTAAAATGTTATACTCTTTCAAATTTGACACTCATTTGTTTCATTACCTCACAAAATGATTTCTTGAAGCGCCCTCTATACCAAAACTGCACTATCCCTTTAACAAAACCTTCTTAAACACCCTCGCAAAATCTCAAAGTAGCAGGGAAAGAACAGTTGTCTGTAACCAATATCAACAAAGGGGTTCCGTTGCACTCCCCTACAAAATGTCACTTTGTTGCGATTGTGATTATTATGACTGTTTCGCAATTGTGCGGGACACGTGCCAAAAATGGACAAAAGCTATATTATTTTTCTCCCTTCTTTCAAATGTCGTAATCTCATGACATTTGCTTTGATTAACCCCGTTGTGATTGTATGATGAACACAGACAGAAAGTCCCTTTGTTAGTGGCACAGCAAGCACTGCACTATTGTTATATGATGAAGTAAACAAATACATCAACGCTCCCTTACTTGCCTCTCTTAAAACACAGTGTATCAAAGGGTAATATTTTGAGGGCGATTCTTATATCATGTTATATCATGCTACATCTTCTACAAGAAATTTATACAAATAATGCATCTTCTTGTGATATGCGTGTTCGTTTGTAATTCGTTATGTATGCAGTTGATATAGCATACCTGACAGAGGTCGTGATTAAAGGGATCTAGTAACTTACTTGACATGTGCAAAAAGTGATGAATGATTGATATAGTGTATATTGTTGTTATCTGATATCTCCACTAGGTATCGTGTGAAAATTTCAAGTTAAATTGACGTTATGTGGCCAAGAAATGAGCAAAAATGCAAAGTGATATTCACTAACTCATTGCACTGACTTTGTACACGGTTACGACTATCTATATAGTGGACAGTTTAACATCTGAACACTTCAATCGTAAATATCTTTTGAACGAAATGGAAATTCGAAACCTGTCCCATGCTTCTATTGTTGATATGAATATATACAACAAGATTTGAGGGAACAGCTATAATTTCAATTGGATTTTGAGGATTTGGACAATGTTATCACTAGATCCCTTTAAGGATGTGTTATTAAACACCAAAACCTCTTGCCCTCTACTATCAAACGTTTAATGCTACATTTTGCTGATGACGGTCGGATCAGTCCGATAACGAAAATATCGAGGCCCGAGACCTTTAGTACTATACTAACCTTTATTAACCCTTATAAGAACGTCCAATAAATAACATTCCATACTTCACAGGTAATGCAATTGCTAGAACAGATGTTCAGATTATAAATCAGAGGCTATTTTTAAAAGTATATAACGGTTTTATTCGTATTATTTCATATTGAACGGGTGATTTAGTTATTATATAATTATTTAGTTGATAATAATAACTTTTTATTTACCCAGGGTAGCCACTTCAGTGACGAACACTGCTCTAGACTTTCTTGAGAATGAGTTGCAATAATGATCAGTTGCTGCCGCTAAAGCGATGTTCGTGCTTTCGCATCTTTAAGGCTTGAGAGGACTTTAATGAATGTTTATATTTTGTTAACAAAATGTCAGTTATCCCCTAAAGTTTCCAAGGAATCAATCAAATATATAGTGTGGGTATGTTTGTTTGAACAATAGGGCAACGGTTTTGTTTTGAACAGATATTTTCTTATATCTGATTTCCAAATACAAAGTACATGTGTAATTGCGGTATTTGAAATGCAGCTATACGAATATTCAGCAAAAAAAAATAAGATATAGCTTCCCGCCTTTTGCAAAACCTCGGATATTCCTTTAAGGTCGTTGCTTAGGGACGTCTCAAGAACTCCGGAAGGTTCCGTCTGCTAGCGCGGCCAAGTGTGTTTTATTCGCTGGCATTGAACTTATCAAGAAAGACTAACTAAAGGAAAAGAAGAATTGGCCTATAGAAAAAAAGTACAATCACGTGACGACACCCGAGCGTGATATACACATTTTTATTACGATGATCACTGGATAATTATGGGATAAGGGGGCCTTCGTATTGAGATAGAGAGATACACAAAACACATACGTGTATGACAGCTGTATATTATAATAGTGCATCGCAATATTTACGGGAGTAACCTTTTGAGAAATTGACACGTGAAAAGGTAGAAAAGGTGGAAAATAAAGGGCATTAGAATATGACCATCAAGTCATTGTTTGTAATGTATGTTTGTTTGTGTATGTGTGTGTGTGTGTGTGTGTGTGTGTGCGCGTGTGTGGGTGTGTGTGTGTGTGTGTATTTGCGTGCGTGCATGCGTATATTCATATAACTAATGATAACATTAATTCCCAGTATCAATTGTCCTATGTGATCAATTCATAAATTTGTGTCTTACTTTGCCACATATCTGAGGACAAGGGAAATATATAGAGGCTCAATAGCTGTCCCTGTATATAATTAAATGTATATAGAATATATGTATGTATTCAATTTTGTGTGCATAACTTGACGAATCAATATGCCAACAATTATGAAGCTATATTTACCAATTTAAGAGAACTGCGATTACACCTGTTGAAATTTTTTTTTCATTTTCTTCGTGCAGGCATTTTTGTGATGATTTGTATGTACTATGTATTGCTGTCATCATAATTTAATACGTAACAAACAAAAGCTGTATGAAGAATTTGATTTTAAAAAGACTGAAAGAATGTTGAAATGATTCCCACATTAGCAGATCTAGCCTCTACCTGCCTCCCCAACAATGTCATTGCGCGTGTCTACCTCTCTTTCTTTTAATCTACTATTTTGTCCCTCTTATTTTCTCTTTATTTTATCCCCCCTGTAAATTATTATTTTTGTCTTAAACCAATTTTCTAATCAGATATGTTATACCTAGACAAACAAATCGTCAGTTTTGTTTTATCATAAAATATAAATCGCCCTACCTATGTGTAATATATACATATATGATCCACGCTTTCGAATTGTTGTACCAAAGTTCAAATAAGAATAATGTATTTGCCAACGTGCAGGGTTGCCAGATCGCGGCTAGTCTTGACGGCCAGACTCTTTACGTTTCACGGCCAAATTCGGCCAAACTTTTTTTTTCACGGCCAACTTTCACGGCCAAATTATATCTACATAAAAAAAAGCAGTATATAGGTATACCCCCATGCAAAATCTCTAAAAAGTCAGGCTCTCGACACACTGTCATACATTTCCCAATGTTTAAATAATGCCTATGCAGATCTTAGTAAGAAAACGGCAAGATTTATAAGAAAAAGGAAAACAAGTCTGAATATAAAATACACTCGGGTCTGACATAGATGTCATGGCCAAGGGGAATAGGTCTAATAGAAATAGTTATGTCAAATTTGTACGTGCTGGTCACGTGAATAGAGGGGTATGGGAGTTTAGGCTTACCATTATCTCCCAAAAATAATATTCTTATAAATGAACACCTTTAGTAGTCCACTCTATCAACAAATTCACAAAAATATGTTTCCAGAAAAAATATATACAAAAACGCATTGTTCATGTGTCTGAATTACGAACAAGACTAATTTGTCCAGAGCGCGTGTTTATATCAACGCGCTCTGTCCGTACATCCAGATCGAGCGAACGAATCGTCCGGGATTCTCTCCAAACACATACGCGTGAATAACATTGGCGCACTGCACTTGCAAATGTTTGGCCCGTTCTCGCTCGCATGGCAAATGATAGGAATGTTGTTTCAGGTTTTATTACATTTTAAAATAGTTTTAAGGATATATTTTCTATTTAATTATAAAAAAGGCCAGAAATGAAAATTCACGGCCAGATTTTCTTTTTACGGCCAAAATTCGGCCAAATTTGTTTGGCCGTGAAGTTATTTTTTTTCACGGCCAAACTAAATTTTATTCGGCCAGATTTCTGGAATCTGGCCGAAAAAAGGCCAAATGGCAACCCTGCCAACGTGCAGCAGAGCTATTTATGAAGTACGTATTTCCTCATTTGACCTTGATACATGCGAGCTGTGCATGTTAATGATTTTTACTAGCTGCAGGTTTGTTCTTGTGTTGTACACGTGTACAATACCATGAACATTCTACATACAGTACTCGGTTTGCATTGGTGTGACATACAAGCTGTGCATGGTAATGATTTTGTATGTACATACTACTAGCTGCGGGTTTGTTCTTGTGTTGTACAATACCAAGAACATTCTATATACTCTGTATACGTCTACATTGGTGTGTTTATTAATTACGCGGAAGAACATCTCTAGAAACACAACCCTTCTGAATTTTTCCATATATTTTGGATCATTTGAAAGTTGTAACATTACTTCAACGTTCAGACTATCACAAACAACTTGTAGCACTTGTTGACAAGTGATTTTAGATTTGTAGAAAGACTGCAAACAGTTAGAACCACTGACTTGGAAGTTAAATTTGTGCTTCGATACGCTGGAATAGGTAAGCTGGAATACTATATGGACCACAATTATGTATTATGTATTATTTTCAATTATGTATTCAGTTTCAGTTAGGCCATGAAAAATAAATGGTTGGATTGGCGTAACCCGCCGGACCCTAAAAATACCGCCGACCCTTAAAGTGATGCCTGTAAAGTGTCAGATATTGCACAAAATGACATTTGAGACTTCAATCCTATATCAATATCATTGTAAAATACAATTGAAAGATTTGTGAAAGTTTGAAAGAAAACGAACACTGTTTACCTAGTGAAAAAAACGAATATTGAGTTCATATTTTATCACCGAATACTGATGGTCTGCCATACTTTTGTAGCAGTAATGAATGATCCGTTTGAGATATTCGCACCCTTGTATTTTTACACACGTAGTACATAATTCATGGAATTTGAACTCGCTCGGCTCAAAGTTCAATCTCCGGAATGTTTCTCACGGGTGCTGCATGCGGACGTTCTCAGCTGAGACAATTGTACTTTTTTTCAATTGCGTTAATTAACGCTTTAGAAGTAATGATTTTCAATGATAATTATCTTCATACTAAAGGGACATTTGAAAAAATCAAACCCTATTTTATTATTCTCTTACCATAAGCTAAACAACACGGTAGAAGAGAAACGAGGAAGCTCCAAGTAATTTTCGTGGATTTGAACACTTTATAGGGATCACTTTAAGGTTTTTTCATTTTTTTTTGTTTTTTGGAAGAAAAAAAAGAAGAAAAAAAATTAATTTTGCGATATGTGTTATTTGTGTGTTATATGTGTGTTTTTGTGTATTTGTGCGAATCCTGAAAAAAAAAAACCTACCTACCTAATGTTTGGTTGCCCGTTACTCCAATCCAACACATTTTTTTGTTGGCCTTATGTTTATACCTGTTCTTCTGGTGAGACGTGCATGATAATCTATAATGATATCGTGTGATAATACTGTTCTTATAATTGACTGGAAGATTACCTTGTAATGTTTTTTTCATTTCATATAAAAAAAAACATTAAACAAAATCAGCACTCATAACCTCTTCCTATCAATCTGTATATTTCCCATTTACAGAACCATGGCAAGTGCAGATGATGTAATCACTCAAAGCTTGGAATGCTGCCTATGCTACGAGATATTTACCCAACCAAAACTGTTAATATGTGGCCACACTTTCTGTAAGGAATGTTTGGTCCACCTCCACGAATGTCATCCCCAACAAAACCAGCTATATTGTCCGATTTGTCGTCAGATTACCAACATCAACGATGGAGACATTTCTAAACTGCAAACTAACATTCTGATTAATTCTATGGTTGAGGATGTGAACTCCTCAATAAAAAGCTGCACCATCTGTGACCCGGAAGCTAAATCTCCTGCGGTGCAATACTGCGAACAGTGTGAGGAGTACATGTGTGACCCCTGCACAGTGGCTCATGGGAAGTTTAAGAAGACTGCTAAACACAATGTGGTCAGCATGGATGAAGTCAAGAGGGGGAAAGTCGAGGTGAAGCATTTCTGTACTAACCATCCAAAGGAAGAGAATCTGTATGTCTGTACATCGTGTACGGTGTCCATCTGCGTCAGTTGTCGGGTGATTGACCACAGCTATCCAGACCACAATATCAAAGGGGTGTCTGACTACAAGAAAACACTCCAGAAGCAAATCAAATCACTTCTAACAAAAGCTACACAAAAAATTGCGACGATCGAGGCACACACAGAGCTAGTGAAGGAACAGAAAGCAGTCGTAGAGGTTGAACTTGATCAGAGGATAGGTGAGATTAACCAATCATATGAAGAAGAAGCGGGACATCTCACAAGGCAACGCAATGATCTCATCGACAGATGCAAACAAGAAAAGGATTCTCACATCGCACATCTTGAGAAGATCAAGGAATCTAATGACAAAACGCTGTCTTCCATTCGAAGTGCTTCTGAGCTGGTCGGCAATGGTATCAAGACAAAGCTACAAGGGGAGACAATGGCTGTGCACAACATGATTTGTTGTGATCTGGAGAAAATGTTAGATGCAAGTTATCCTGATTCCAAACAGCCCAAATCCATAGCTGACCGTGCGAAGCAGTTTAAATTCATCAAGCGCACTACTCCCGACAGTCTTGGTCAGCTGTGTACTGCGGTCCCACCGATTTGGAGGGCACACTCTTTGTATTTCTGGATTTCTTTTATTGTGTTACCCATATGCGTTGCATTATTTTTGTTCAATTATTCGGGGGTAGGTGCTGAATATCAGCTTGAGAAAGTGAGCACATTCCCACTCTTACATGCAAGCCCATGGGATGCAATGCCTTTGCCGGATGGACAGGTGGCAGTTAGTTATAGGAATGGGCATGGGATTGAGATGTTCACTGCTGATGGGCCGCAGGGAACAGTGCATAGGGGTATGAGGTTACAGAGTGTTTCTGTCTTGTCTGATGGTCGCTACGTGGTTGTAGGTGATACTACTAATAATATCATGATATACACACATGCATGGGAGAGGCTAAATGTTCAGTTCAAGTACAAACCTATTGATTATAGCGGCCTATGTGTAGACAGATATGACAATATCTATGTCGGTTATAATTTCAAGAAGATTCTTGTATTCCAACCAGAAGGGGGTGAACCATTTCGGGAAATTCCGTGCCAGGATCCTCGGGAAATCTGGCACATGCATCACACACAAAGGCTGGTAGTGGGTGATTTGTCAAAGTCAGTCAGGGTCATTGATTATATGGATGAGGGAGTCACTGTCCATCATCGCATCCAGGTGGACTGTCCGTCTACACGCGTTGCTGTCCTGAAGGATGATAGCATACTGATTGCATGCTGGAAGGATGGTCTGCTGAGTATTGAGCTCTACACAAAGGACCTGAAGAAAGTCAAAACAGTCCTTGGGGAATCCTCCATGACAAGTGCTATAAGAAAATTGCTTGAACTACCCACTGGTGAGATTGTTGTAGTATCACATCAGCATTTCATTGTTTTTCAAAAAATATAAACATTGCTAGAGAAACTATCCTGTCAAATGAAAGGAACCAGCGAGATTGCAAAGCTTCCAATTATGTTGCTGGTCCTTGATACAGTGGCGTATCTTGATCGGAATTATGGGGGGGGGGGGGGGGGGGGTGGGGGCTGCACGTACAATTATTGGGGGCACACCTTATGTTTTGATTGGTAATGTTCCCTTATTTTTCCTAATTTTTTTTCCCTCCGCCCCCCCCCCCCCCCCTCCCCCGTTGCTAGCCACTGCCTGATTACGTGGTTAAGCTACATTATTAACTGTTGTAGACCTTTTACTTGTTCTCCGTATATTCCAGCTAGTGGGTTTGGAGGGCATGTCTTACATGGGATAAAGCAACACAATATCAAGTTGAATGGGTTAAAGGGAGCGTTAAGTATTGGTATTTTCCGAAGTGCCCCCCAAAAATTAATTCCAACAGATTTGGTTGATTTCAGTTCCATATGAAAGATCATCGAAAAAAACATGGGAAATGATAATAATTCCCAATCAAATGCTCTAATTGTTGTGCAATTTGCTTTCAAAATATTATATAAAAGTGTTTGACGTCCGGACATCACTTTTTAGAGAACGCTAGCGCGAGTCGCTAGCGATCTAGGTCCTGAAAGAGAACTGAAACTAAATATTTTTGTGCACGCTAATTGTGCTTAAAACTATACATATGATACGGTACTTACCAGCAATTCACTCTCCAATATGTGATCCAACTATCGGGTGGATTAAGATTATGATTTTTCCCTCCATTCCGCAAAAAAGCAGTGATATATATGCGCCTCTAGTATATCCCCTAATGTAGTATGAATAAATGTTGTGAAATTGCTATAATCTTGGAAACAGTTTTTAATTTGGTCTAAATACATTACTGATGAGAAAAAGTGATGTTTCCATTTTTTATTTTTGGTCCCAGGGTGCATTTTGGCGATTTTAAAGATAATTAGCTAGTTTGCATATTTGTGAAATAAGGTCAGGGGTCATTTTCTATCTAGGGATAGTACAATATTGATAAAAACTAGTATTCTAGGGTATTTTGAGGCAAGGATTCCATTTCCGGTGCTCGTTTGTAAGTGCTATATGGGAAACACTCTAAAATCCAAGATGGCTTCCCCTAATTTGCATATTTATGAATATTATTGATTTTCAGTGGCTACAGCCCCTAATAAACAATAATTCCGGATTATTATTTGTCAGTTATTTTCTAAGTATGTATTTATGATATCAAAGATGAGTTGCCATCGTGGCAACCTCTAGCAATGCATATTATTTGCATAATTATGTATTTTACCTAATTTGCATATTCCCCCAAATCGAGTATATTGGGAACCCGGCAAGTAAAAAAGACAAGTAATACCACTTTTCCAAGGTTTTAGGGGGCAACGAATCCATTCATGATACTTATTTACCTGTATCACCATGGCATCCATCTCAAATCCAAGATGACTGCTCCCTAAATTACACATGTTATGATACACGACTATATTATTTCGTTTATATTAGATTGATATTATAATGTTTTGACTTGTAATTATTGGAATGAGCAACTACAATACTTGAATCACAATGTAGTTGTTTGCTTACAGTACGCAAATCATACTTTTATAAATTAAATGGCATTAAAGTAGCAAATAACATTATTTACTTTAAAATGACAAATGCGGCCATCTTGGATTTATGTGGGTTGCCGAGGTGATACAGGTAAATAAGTATCATGAATGGATTCGTTGCCCCCTAAAACCTTGGAAAAGTGGTATTACTTGTCTTTTTTACTTGCTGGGTTCCCAATATACTCGATTTGGGGGAATATGCAAATTAGGTAAAATACATAATTATGCAAATAATATGCATTGCTAGAGGTTGCCACGATGGCAATTCATCTTTGATATCTTAAATACATACTTAGAACATAACTGACAAATAATAATCCGGAATTATTGCTTATTAGGGGCTGTAGCCACTGAAAATCAATAATATTCATAAATATGCAAATTAGGGGAAGCCATCTTGGATTTCATAGTGTTTCCCATACAGCACTTACAAACGAGCACCGGAAATGGAATCCTTGCCTCAAAATTCCCTAGAATACTAGTTTTTATCAATATTGTACTATTCCAAAGATAGAAAATGACCCCTGACCTTATTTCACAAATATGCAAATTAGCTAATTATCTTTAAAATCGCCAAAATGCACCCTGGGACCAAAAATAAAAAATGGAAACATCACTTTTTCTCATCAGTAATGTATTTATACCTAATTAAAAACTGTTTCCAAGATTATAGCAAAAAAAAATTGCTGCTTTACATAACCTGATAGACTACTCATGGACTTGTCTCCGTGTGTTAGCGCGACTCCGAAACGAAAGGCGAACAAACGGGGCTTGCAATACATGTACATACTACACGTACTATTACCGCGCACTGCACTACAGTCCCGTATTAGGACCTAGAAAGCTAGTTCTTCGCGCTGGCGTTCTCTAGAGTTAATTTGACACTTCGAGTTGTAACGGCTCTTATTTTGTGGTTTGTAATTGTGTATACTTTTCGAGCATGGTGAAGTAATAACTATTAGTTTGTACCGTAATCGTGCAGGTTTTGGTTACTAAAGTTAAGTTTGACCAATACTCAACTACCCCTTTAATTTGACAAATTTACTCAATATTTATTTGTGTGAAGAACTTGTTGAATTGCTGTGTCTTATTATTCATATGCTAACTGGTGGTAGAGAGAACATTATACAGTTCTGAGCAAAGAAAATAACAACTGTTTAGGCTTGGATTTGTTAATGATAATTTATGCTCTTTAAAAAAAAAATGAGGTAGAGACCTATTCACATTTATTTTGTAAATGTTTATACGTACGAAGGTTTTGGTTAGATATAATTGAATATTTTGATTTGATTGAAATTAGGAATGTTGATTGGAAAATAATGTTTGTAGGATTGGCAGGTAGATTATATAGAGTCAAATATTGCAACACTATAATGTTGTTGTTAAAGGGATCTAGTAACTTTGTTGACATGTGCAAAAAGTGATGAATGGTTGATGCAATGTATATTGTTGTTATCTCATATGTCCACAGGGTATTGTGTGAAAATTTCAAGTCAAATGGACATTGCATGGCCAAGTAATGAGCGAAAATGCAAAGTGATAGTCACTAACTCACTGCACTCACTTTGTACACGGTAAGAAAAACTCCGGGGGAGTTTTTCTTATCTGAATACTTTGATCGTACATATCTTTGTAACGAAAGGGAAATTTGAAAAACCGAAACTAGCTGTCCCATGATTTTATTGGTAATACGAATACAACAAGGTATGAGGGAACCGCTAGAATTACAATTTTATTTTGAGGATTTGGACAATGTTACTAAGTCCCTTTAAAGCATACAATTTATTTGTCTAGAATAAAATGGTGTGCTTCCTTCTGTACGAAAAATACAGACAATTATTTTGGATTATGAAGAAGATGAAACAAAAGTTGCTATTAAAAAGGCTAAATTAGGGGTTCACTTTATACAAAAATGGGATCAACATAAGGTACATGTAATTTGATAAGTGTATTTTAATTATATGATTCATTTTTATTTTGTTGGGATAATAGGGAGCTCGATCGCTATTTATTATTAAGGTTTTGGGTTTCTCCTCTCTTTAGTTGAATGTGACAGCTTTCTATCTTATTAATTAATCATTTTTTATGTCGAAATTGAAACGAGCAGATAATACAGGAATAGGTAAAGGATACGTGAGGAAGTAGCATGTCGTAGTTTCTTTTATTTGTTGTCATAACCTCTTTTATGTTTATTTCATGGAGTCAGAATGTACACTTGATTTGTAATGCTCTATTTATGTATAATAATTTTTACTTTATCTTTCATTAAACTGTAATTGAATTTGTTCTATCCCCTGTTTCTGAATAAGATGTTAACATTTTGTTATATGCTTATAATTTGGAAGAATACAAATCACTTTTTTTTTAACTGTGTGCGTGTTTGTGTGTGTGTGAGCGTGTGTGGGTCTGTGTGCGTGTGTATTTGTGTGTGTGTGTGTGTGTGTGTGTGTGTGTGTGTGTGTGTGTGCGTGCGTGCGTGCGTGTGTATGTATGTGTGTACGTTTGGTTGTGTGTTGTTTGCTTGTTTGTTGTTTTGTTAGTTTATGTGTGTGACTTGCCCCTGCGCTTCACTATTCGAAGCATCTAAATTGATTGCCCAGTCCCTATAAATTATTGTCTTTCCATGTTTTGCGGAACAGCATTTTGTCATACGTACGCAATTGCAAACAAAAAAGGAAATGGGCCCCAAAAGTAGCTACATAAACTCCGAGACAGAAGGTGAAGAGCGAAAAAGCCCTTTTTTTCTACGGAGCTAGCAAATGCCACTTTGCATTTCCCGGTATCACTCAGCCACATAGGCGTACCCATGATGGGGGGGGGGGGGGGTTCAACGCCCCTCCCCCATGACCCAAAAATTACTGTTTTGGGGGGTTTGAACCCCCCCCCCCCCCTTTACCACTTGTAGCTGGTCGAAATTTTCGAACGAACCTGGTCTCGGCTTTGAAAATTGCGAAGAATCTAGCTGGTCACGGCCTCGAAAATGTTGAAGGTTCTCGGTCTCGGCTTCGAAAATTTTCAACGGACACCAACGGAATTCCAAAGTTTTGCACATTTTTGGCAAATCACGTACGTAATAGAGGAAAATTAAACTCATTAGATCGCCGTGTACGCGTAGGATAATTATGAAAAGATTGATGTTTTGGAAACATACTACAGTCAAACCTGTGTATAGTGACCACCGAAGGGAAGTAAGAAAAGTGGCCACTGTAGACAGGTGACTTCTATAGACAGGTCATTCAATTGTTTTTTCTCTGCATGGGATCATGTTTAGTGGCCACTATAGACAGGTTGGCTGCTATAGACAGGTGGCCACTAACACAGGTTTGACTGTATCAAAAATATGAGGCAGTGTATTGTTGTTATAATTGTACATAAATTGACCGAGCTGATTAAGTGACTAAAGGTTTTGTACTTTCAGTATTTTTTTAATTAAAAAAAATAATGAATCTCTATGAGAATGTATGGCAGAGTTACATATAATGCGAAGTGACTTTTTGTTTGTAATAACAATATTAGTTAAAATAAGAGACGAAATCATAAGCAGACCGGGTAACGGGATATAGGCTAATGTTTCAATTTATTAATTATGCCAATTGCGCGAAATAGTTATACATGTATTATGTATGAGGTGTTTCCAAGAAAGCCTATTATCAACTGTTAGACCATGTATAGTGGTTAGACCAAGAAATTTAATTTGAGAAACATTTTCAAGAGGAGTGCCATCAAAAATAATGTTTATTGGTAGTGTATCTAGGGTGTTATACCAACCATTCATCACTTTTTGCACATACCAACAAAGTAACTGTTGAAATAATTTGTGTTCTTTTCTTCGTGCAGGCATTTTGTGATGATTTGTTTTATGTATACTAATAATTATGTTTCATATTGCTTTCAGCATTTACACAAAAAAAACTGTATGAAGAAATTAATCAACAAAAACACTGAAATAATGTTGACACAACATTCCAAAATACGCAAATCTAGGCTCTATCTCACTCCCCAAATGTCTTCCTGTCTACCTCAATTCCTTTCTATCTACATTTTGTTCCTCTCACTTTTCTCTTTCTTTCTTCATCACCCCTGTAAACATATTGTTGCACATATTTTTCAATCAGGTAATGTTATCCTCAGACTAACCAATCGTACATGTTGAGGCACATGCACAAAATAATTCGACCTACCACTATACTTACCGTGCTTACAGGACGTACGTTCACTCTCGAATTGTTGTACCAAAGGTCAAATAATTACCAGACAGATCCAAGTGCAACGTAGCCTTTTGACAAGGCCTGTCTCGTCTGATGAGCTGATTTGAATGCACGGTATAGTATACATTATGCAGGAACGACTGGAGAGCGCGACTACCATGCACAATCTCTTGCGATATCGCGCGCGACTTCACCACTCGCCGGATAGTCTCCATCACGCGTTCAGTCGTTCCTGATCCTGTATGCAGCGCAGCCATATTGATTGCTTGAGACACGAAGCCTTGCTAAAAGGCTAAGTGCAACGAGGATAACACGCATTGGCCTAGCTTGATACATGTATGCAAGCTCTTCTGTGCACGTATGTCTGTGCGTGGACGCACTACGGGCGCGGCCATATTAGCTACGCGACACGCGCTGCATGTGCGTGGTAATGATTTTAGATGTACGCATGTACATGCTTTACAGGTTCGTTCCTAATATGTGTTGTACATTACGTACAATACCATGAACATTCTCTGACGCCTCTGTGCATACTCTGTCTGCATTGCTTTGTGTGTTTGGTACTCAACACAAATTGTACAGAAGAACATCTGTAGAAACTCAACCTTTCTGGATTTTCCCATATATTTTGGATCATTTGAAAGTTGTAACATTACTTCAACTTCCAGACTATCACAAACAACTTGTAGCATTTGTTGAAAAGAAGGAAGTGATTTTCTATTAGTATATTCATAGAAAGACTGAAAAATGTTAGAACATACACGGAAGTTGTCTTGAATTTGTCCTTCAATAAATAATAGGTAAGCTTGAATACTATGGACCACAATGATGTATTATGTATTATTTTCAATTATGTATTCAGTTTCAGTTATGTTTCCTGTTCTTCTGGTGAGACGTGCATACTAATCTATAATGATATCGTGTGATAATACTGTTCTTATATTAATTGACTGGAAGATTACCTTGTAATGATGTGTTTTTTCATTTCATATAAAAAAAAACATTAAAAAAAAATCAGCACTCATAACCTCTTCCTATCAATCTGTATATTTCCCATTTACAGAACCATGACAAGTGCAGATGCTGTAATCACTCAAAGCTTGGAATGCTGCCTATGCTACGAGATATTTACCCAACCAAAACTCTTAACATGTGGCCACACTTTCTGTAAGGAGTGTTTAGTCCACCTCTACGAATGTCATCCCCAACAAAACCAGCTACATTGTCCGATTTGTCGTCAGATTACCAATATCAACGATGGAGACATTTCTAAACTGCAAACTAACATTCTGATTAATTCTATGGTTGAGGATGTGAACTCCTCAATAAAAAGCTGCACCGTCTGTGACCCGGAAGCTAAATCTCCTGCGGTGCAATACTGCGCACAGTGTGAGGAGTACATGTGTGACCCCTGCACAGTGGGTCATGGGAAGTTTAAAAAGACCGCTAAACACAATGTGGTCAGCATGGATGAAGTCAAGAGTGGAGAGGTCGAGATGAAGCATTTATGTACCAAACATCCAGAGGAAGAGAAGCTGTATGTCTGTACATCGTGTAAGGTGTCCATCTGCTTCAGATGTCGCGTGATTGACCACGACAAGCCAGACCACAACATCAAAGAGGTGTCTGACTACAAGAAAACACTCCAGAAGCAAATCAAATCCCTTCTGACAAAAGCTACAACAAAAATTGCGACGATCGAGGCACACACAGAGCTAGTGAAGGAACAGAAAGCAGTCGTAGAGGTTGAACTTGATCAGAGGATAGCTGAGATTAACCAATCATATGAAGAAGAAGCGGAGCATCTCACAAGGAAACGCAATGATCTCATCGACAGATGCAAACAAGAAAAGGCTTCTCACATCGCACATCTTGAGAAGATCAAGGAATCTAATGACACAACGCTGTCTTCCATTCGAAGTGCTTCTGAACTAGTCGGCAATGGTATCAAGACAAAGCTACAAGGGGAGACAATGGGTGTGCACAACATGATTTGTTGTGATCTGGAGAAAATGTTAGATGAAAGTTATCCAGATTCCGCACAGCCCAAATCCATAACTGACCATGCGAAGCGGTTGAAATTCATTAAGCGCACTACTCCCGACAGTCTTGGTCAGCTGCGTACCGTTGTCCCACCGATTTGGCGGGCTATGTATTTCTGTATTTTTGTAATTTTGTTACCCTTATGCTTTGCGTTATTTTTGTTCAATTATTCTCAGAATTCTGAATATCAGCTTGAGAAAGTGAGCACATTCCCACTATTACATGCAAGCCCATGGTATGCAATGCCTTTGCCTGATGGACAGGTGGCGGTTGGTTATTACAGTGGGAAGGGGATTGAGATGTTGACTGTTGGTGGGCCGCAGGAAACAGTGTTGAGCGGTGTGAAGGTCATCCATGTATCTGCCTTGTCTGACGGTCGCTACATTGTATGTGATGATGATAATAACATCACGCTGTACACAAGGGCATGGGAGAGGCTCAGTGTTCAGTTCAACACATTATCATGGTCCAATGGAGGTTGGGGTGGCGTGTGTGTAGACAGAGATGACAATATATATGTCAGTTACAGTAGTAAAAAGAAGATTGTTGTATTCCGACCAGAAGGGGGTGTACCATATCGGGAGATTCTGTGCCATGATCCTCTGGAAATCTGGCACATGCATCACAGCAAAAGGCTGGTAGTGCGTGATTTGTCAGAGTCCGTCAGGGTCATCGATTATATGGATGAGGAAGTCACCACCATTCATCAAATCCAGGTGGACTGTCTGTATACACGCATTGCTGTCCTGAAGGATGATAACATACTGATTGGATGCAGGAAGGATGATCTGCTGAGTATTGAGCTCTACACAAAGGACCTGAAAAAAGTCACGACAGTCCTTATGGACTTTCCCCTGACAGATGATATACAAAAATTGCTTGAACTACCCTCTGGTGAGATTGTTGCAGTATCACATAAGCAGTTAATTGTTTACAAAAAAATATAAATGTTGCTATCTAAGGAACTATGTTATCCTGTCATACCTAGTAACGTTACTACACCAGTAACGGATCACTTACCCAAATTGATGCATAGAGACGTTTGTGACTATCTAATTGTTTTAATTTTCATAACTGGAAGAGAAATGTGCATCTAATATCAACTTTATCATCTCCTTTTTAAAAGTGATAAACCTCAGTTCCATGATCATCGCGCAAAAGTGAGAAATTAGCCTTCAAAATAGTGTCATCTAGTGACAAAATGTACAGATTTCAGATTTTCAAGAAAAAAAATTAAAATATATATTTTTAATAAGATGTTTAAAAAACAAAAATATGCCGACGGATCTAGAATTCATATATTATTTACACAGACAGAAAGATGTTCTGGTATACACCCCACAGCATTTTCTGAGTGTTTAGATGCAGGCTTATAAGTTATAGTTAAAAAAAAGGCAAATATTTATGTATGGGCAATTCCACTGAAATTGTTCACTTGGGTCAAAAAAAAAAGTTGAGAGAAATGCTTAGCAATACTTAAAATCTTGAAGGTTATAGTCCAAACCATCATATTTCACTTAAAACACAAAAAATCAACTCGCTTTTGTTTGTTTTTTATGCTGATGAACATGAGACACTAACATTTGAAATTTGAAAAAAATATTGCAATTTTTACCTAGTTTTATTTAATATTTCATGTGGAAAATTATGATTAGTTTGTTGCTCCTATTTTGTGTTTTTTATTAACTACATACAATATCTGAACTAAACAAAAAAAATTATAATACCTTTTTGATCCATATTGTTGCTACAGAAAGAGAAAGATTACTGATTTCTTTACTATTTTTAGTGTAATGTCCGTAACGTTTTCAATCAAAAGTTTGTATAACTAACACAAATTTCATTCTCATAAACTGTAAATTCATTTTCTATGTTAGAATTATATGTCCTTCCTATGGTGAAAACCAATAAATATTAAAATGTTCGGTTTTCTCAGAAATTGCGTTACGGACATTACACTTTGTGTTACGGACATTACGTTACGGACATTACATAGCATACTATTATTGAAAATAGAAACACATCTCTAAGGGACAGTGTGTTTAATGAATACTGGAATTGATATTTATCAAATATGAATGTTGATTTATAATCAATGATCAATTGTGTTGACAAGGGATGAAATAAAGTGTCAAATTACACATTTTAAGGACAGCCCTTAACCCTAATAACGCCGGAAGGGGGCCATAATGCTTTTGATTGCTCCAAAATGCTGTTAGATGACGCGCCGCTGCATGGCGACTTTTTTCGTTTGGGTCTTGCGCATATTTTAAAACAAAAATTTTGAAAATCGGACCTACCGTTACAAAGTCACGTGACCTTTTGTTTATGCATGTCAGCCCCAAAATTGCTCAATTTCGTGATTTGTGTACAAAACATATGGAAATACCAGTTTTTGTAAAAAGAGGAATATCATTGGTTATTTGGTCTTGTTTACATTTTACATGTTTTTTGGGGGGTTCAAAATAGTTAAATTATAGTTTGAAATAAAAAAACAACACAAAAATAAAATACATGAGTAAAAAAAAACAAAGAAATACATAAGAAATTATGAAAACAATAGAAAACATAAGGAAGAACATTGCTCTTCCAAATGTTTTTGTTTTATCATTATTCCAAATGCTCTAAAGAATAAATGTAGTGAAAACAAATGTTTAATTATGAAGAATATATGATTTATGGGTAAAAATATTAATTTTATAACCTTATTTGCATAAATTGCCATAAATATGTTAATTAATTAATTTAAAAAAAAATCAAAATTACAATTGTATTCTATACACTTCACTTATAATGCATGCAAATTTTCACGGCGCCAAGAACACAAATTTGTTGCTTTTAAATAGGCTCATTTTGAAGAACAAAATGCGGACAAAAGTGTAATGTCCGTAACGCTAAAAGTGTAATGTCCGTAACACCATATTTCATCCTGTGAGTAAAAAACAGATCACTGAATTTACTAATGGCTTCCATCACCATTTAGAATAGCATCTTGTGATCCAAATAATGTAAGATATTACCATGTTTGGTGGTTAAACTCACAGGGTTTTGGCATTGTACAAACTGTGCAAAATGCTTCGTCCGTTTAGCGTAATGTCCGTAACGAAAACAAAATGTCTTTTTTCTCAGCAAATATTCATTCCTCAGTCATGAAACTTTGCATGTTTATCACTGACTATTTGAAGTTACTGAATCAATGACTCAAAACGTTTCCTCTTGTCTTATTTTTGCTCTGGATGGTTCTAAACAGTGAAAAATGTGTCTGATGGTAATGTCCGTAACGCTGGAATTGCCCGTATAATTACAGCAGAAATTATCTACACCAGTAACGGATCACCCATTCTAAACAAAACAAAAGATCAGAATTAATTTTGTTTTGCTGTAACAATGTATTTCACTAGAATCTGTGATATAAACTTAAAAATCGAAAATTACTTGGACATTTTGGTAAATTCAGGTTTTTGTGTGATTTTTGCTAACATTTCATACGGATCATGTGTGGCAGAATTCAACAGTTACTAAATAAGAAAGCACGTATAAGAAATAACATTTTTCCTGGATATTAAAGTGATCCCTGTAAAGTGTCAGATATTGCACAAAATGACATTTGAGACTTCAATCCTATATCAATATCATTGTAAAATACAATTGAAAGATTTGTGAAAGTTTGAAAGAAAACAAACACTGTTTACCTAGTGAAAAAACGAGTATTAAGTTCATATTTTATCACCGAATACTGATGGCCTGCCGTAGATTTGTCGCAGTCATAATCATCCGTTTGACGATATCCGCACCCGTGTATACAGACGGTACAGAATTCATGGAATTTGCGCGCGCTCGGCTCAACAGTCGGGTCGGGAAGGTTTCCCACGCGCGCTGGCCGGACGTGTTCAGCTACGGCAATTGTACTTTTTATCAAAAGCGTTAGCAAACGCTTTTGAAATAATGATTTTCAATGATAATTATCTTCATACTAAAGGGACATACTAAAGGGAAAAAATATAACCCTATTTTATTCTTCTCTTACCTTAAGCTAAACAACACGGCAGAAAAGAAACGAGGAAGCTCCAAGTATTTTTCGTGGAGTTAGACAATTTACCTGGATCACTTTAATTGCTAATTGGCAAACACTTTGATGAAAAAATTAAGATAATTGGTCAATTATTTGTTAAATAAAGCTAGGTGATCCGTTACTGGTGAAGTGGTGATCCGTTACTGGTGCAGCGTAAGGGGTTCGTAAAACGCGCAGTGATTTGCTTATTAGTGACGGAATGAGTTTGAATTTACAATATTCGTAATTGCACCATTTTAGCTTATAGTCTATACAAAATATTTTGTCTTAGCAAGAAATTGTATCCACAAAAAAGTGATCCGTTACTGGTGTATAGCTTCGGTACAATATACTACTTTTACAAACCTGTTCAGAACTGGTACTGAAAATGCAATCCATCAATATAATTCAATATTCAAGGTAATAATATTTTACTGTTTTCCCGTTACTACGCCACTGCCTGATTACATACCTTATTACCTGTTGTGTTTTGGAGGGCCTGTACGTCTCGCAAGGTTTAAGGCAACACAATATAACCTTGAATGGATATTGGACAAATTTACTCAATATTTATTTGTGTGATGAACTTGTTAAATTGCTGTGTCTTTCCCTGTACTGTGAATCTGCATAATGGAAGGTCCTTCTTCAAAGCATAGCCCAGAATATTAAGTGCTGAGCATTAATGTCCAGAACTTGATTGACAGTTTCATTGAAAATGACTTTATAACACGTATGTTAGCTGGTGGTAGAGATAACCTTATACAGATGTTAATTGGTGGTGGAGGGAACACATCTACTATGTTATTTGACTTCGTCTAGGTATGATTAACATTCAATGTTCACAAATAAATCAGGTGAGCTAAGTACAAAATTGTGGCTTTCCGAAGTGATATGGAATCATTGTCAGCCATAATTGAAAAATTGCGCTGTACACATATACCTGATTATATTCCTACTAACAATAGAAGCATGGGACAGATTTCGTTTTTTTCTTCTTCAAATTTCCCTTTCGTTAAAAAGATATTTACGATTGAAGTGTTCAGATGCTAAACTATCCACTGGATAGTCATAACCATGTACGAAGTCAGTGCAATGAGTGAGTGAGTGCTTTTTTGCTCATTACGCGGCCATATAGCGGTCATTTAACTTGAATTTGCATACAATATCCAGTGAACATATACATTTTATAAAACATTCATCAATTTTTGCATATGCTAACTGGTGGTAGAGAGAACATTATACAGTTCTGAGCAAAGAAAATAACAACTTTTTAGGTTTGGATTTGTTAATGACAATTTATGCTCTTTTAAACAAAATGAGGTAGAAACCTATTCACATTTTTTTTGTAAATGTTTATACGTATGAAGGTTTTTGTTAGATATAATTGAATATTTTGATTTGATTGCAATTAGGAATGTTGATTGGAAAATAATGTTTGTAGGATTGGCAGGTCGATTATATAGAGTCAAATATTGTAAAATTATTTTTTTGTTGTTAAAGCATACGATTTTTTTTTTCTAGAAAATCGACAAATATTGAAAATAAAATGTAACCTTACTATTTATAAAAATGAGCAAAGAAAATAACAACTTTTTAGGTTTGGATTTGTTAATGACAATTTATGCTCTTTTAAACAAAATGAGGTAGAGACCTATTCACATTTATTTTGTAAATGTTTATACGTACGAAGGTTTTTGGTTAGATATAATTGAATATTTTGATTTGATTGAAATTAGGAATGTTGATTGGAAAATAATGTTTGTAGGATTGGCAGGTAGATTATATAGAGTCAAATATTGTAAAACTATAATTTTGTTGTTAAAGCATACAATTTATTTTTCTAGAAAATCGACAAATATTGAAAATAAAATGTAACCTTACTATTTATAAAAATGAGCAAAGAAAATAACAACTTTTTAGGTTTGGATTTGTTAATG
Source organism: Echinarachnius parma (assembly GCA_037951105.1). Lineage (NCBI taxonomy): Eukaryota > Metazoa > Echinodermata > Echinoidea > Clypeasteroida > Echinarachniidae > Echinarachnius > Echinarachnius parma. The sequence continues at coordinate 21,441 of JBAMJV010003894.1, read as the reverse complement.
ATAATTTATGCTTTGTTGTTAAAGCATACAATTTATTTTTCTAGAAAATCAACAAATATTGAAAATAAAATGTAACCTTACTATTTATAAAAATGAGCAAAGAAAATAACAACTTTTTAGGTTTGGATTTGTTAATGACAATTTATGCTCTTTTAAACAAAAATGAGGTAGAGAGATTATATAGAGTCAAATATTGTAAAACTATAATTTTGTTGTTAAAGCATACAATTTATTTTTCTAGAAAATCGACAAATATTGAAAGTAAAATGTAACCTTATTTACTATTAATAAAAATGAGCAAAGAAAATAACAACTTTTTAGGTTTGGATTTGGTTATGATAATTTATGCTCTTTAAAAAAAATGAGGTAGAGACCTATTCACATTTATTTTGTAAATGTTTATACGTACGAAGGTTTTGGTTAGATATAATTGAATATTTTTATTTGATTGAAATTAGGAATGTTGATTGGAAAATATTGTTTGTAGGATTGGCAGGTAGATAATATAGAGTCAAATATTGTAAAACTATAATTTTGTTGTTAAACCATATATCACTTTATACAATGGGGGATGGGTGGGGGGGGGGGGGGGGTAGGGGGGTTCAACCCCCGTTCTCTCTCGAATTGTTGTTCCAAAGGTCAAATAATTACCAGACAGATCCCAGTGCAACGAGGATAAGAATATTCATAAAGCATAGCACGCATTGGCCTAGCCTTTTAACAAGGCGATCGCGTCTAAATGGCTGCGCTGCAGGAACGACTGAACGCGTGGTGGAGACTATCCGTCGAGTGGCGAAGAGAGTGGCAAGAGAGTGTGCATTGTAGTCGCGCTGTCCAGTCGTTCCTTGCATTCAACTCAGCTCAGACGAGACAGGCTTGTCAAAAGACTAGCATTGGCCTAGCTTGATAGGATAGCTTGATAGGATATCTATGCAGGCAACTGAAGACGGTTTTGATCACTATAATAAATTTTGCTCAAAATTAATGACGTGTACGAAAATATTTAGTAAATTACAGCCTGCACCTTGCACTTTCACTTACAAAGCCCAAAATTTGTTGCTACCTTTGTATGTTCTTGTTTAATATGATTTGTTTTGATTTTATATATAATTTCGTTTGTTTTTTGGAATCAGAAGCAGGTGCAAAGAAAACGAAGGCGACCAGAGTGCATCTCCATGCATCGGGGGGCCTAGACTGATTCGTCAGTTGAGAAGCCTGCTCAACGTACCGAGCCGGGTTGGTCCGATGATGCCTTTAATTTTGGTTTTGTTTATTGATGGTCTGAAAACGTTTATGCACTTCACAAAAAAATACAGTATATATAAATATGTATATAATAATAATAATACAAATATTAAAATAAAGAAAATAAATGAGAAGAATGAAATAATATTTAGTTTTTGGCGAAAATACTCAAATTGAATGAACCGCCAATAAACATCAAACAACAACAACAACATGATACTATCCGTGGAGACTATCCGTCGAGTGGCGAAGAGAGTGTGGCAAGAGAGTGTGCATTGTAGTCGCGCTGTCCAGTCGTTCCGTGCATTCAACTCAGCTCAGACGAGACAGGCTTGTCAAAAGACTAGCATTGGCCCAGCTTGATACATGTATGCAAGCTGTACTGTGCGTGGTAATGATTTTTAGATGTACGCATACATGCTATACAGGTTTTTTCCATATGTGTTGTACGTACGTACAATACTATGAACATTCTCTGTCTATGTGCGTGTACTCTGTCTGCAATGCTTTGTGTGTTGGGCACTCAACAGTACTCAACACAAATTGTACAGAAGAACATCCGTACAAACTCAACCTTTCTGGATTTTCCTATATATTTTGGATCATTTGAAGGTTGTAACATTACTTCAACTTCCAGACTATCACAAGCAATGTAGCATTTGTTGAAAAGAACTTGAGGAAGCGATTTTATGTTAGAACATACACAGAAGTTGTCTTAAATTTGTGCTTCAATACGCTGGAATAGGTAAACTGGATGGACCACAATATTATTGTCTCGAGCAACTTTTCAATTATGTATTCAGTTTAAGATATACCAGTTCTTCTGGCCTGGGGAGACATGCATAATAATCTATAATGATATCGTGTGATAGTACTGTGCTTATATTTTGCTGGAAGATTACCTTGTAAAATCTGTGTTCATTTCATCTACAAAGAACATTTCTTTTTTTTAAACAGCATTCATTACCTCTCCCCAGTAATCTGTATATTTCCCATTTACAGAACCATGGCGAATACAGATGCTGTACTCACTCAAAGTTTGGAATGTTGCCTATGCTACGAGCTATTTACTCAACCAAAACTCTTAACATGTGGCCACACTTTCTGTAAGGAATGTTTAGTCCACCTCTACGAATGTCATCCCCAACAAAACCAGCTACATTGTCCGATTTGTCGTCAGATTACCAATATCAACGATGGAGACATTTCAAAACTGCAAACTATCGATTAATTCTATGGTTGAGGATGTGAACTCCTCAATAAAAAGCTGCACCATCTGTGACCCGGAAGCTAAATCTTCTGCGGTACAATACTGCGCACAGTGTGAGGAGTACATGTGTGACCCCTGCACAGTGGGTCATGGGAAGTTTAAAAAGACCGCTAAACACAATGTGGTCAGCATGGATGAAGTCAAGAGTGGGGAGGTCGAGATGAAGCATTTATGTACCAAACATCCAGAGGAAGAGAAGATGTATGTCTGTACATCGTGTAAGGTGTCCATCTGCTTTAGGTGTCGCGTGATTGACCACGACAAGCCAGACCACAACATCAAAGAGGTGTCTGACTACAAGAAAACACTCCAGAAGCAAATCAAATCCCTTCTGACAAAAGCTTCAACAAAAATTGCGACGATCGAGGCACACACAGAGCTAATGAAGGAACAGAAAGCAGTTAAAGAGGTTGAACTTGATCAGAGGATAGCTGAGATTAACCAATCATATGAAGAAGAAGCGGAGCATCGCACAAGGCAACGCAATCATCTCATCGACAGATGCAAACAAGAAAAGGCTTCTCACATCGCACATCTTGAGAAGATCAAGGAATCTAATGACAAAACGATGTTTAGCATTCGAAGTGCTTCTGAACTAGTCGGCAATGGTATCAAGACAAAGCTACAAGGGGAGACAATGGCTGTGCACAACACGATTTGTTGTGATCTGGAGAAAATGTTAGATGAAAGTTTTCCTGATTCCACACAGCCCAAATCCATAGCTGACCATGCGAAGCAGTTTAAATTCATCAAGCGCACTACTCCCGACAGTCTAGGTCAGCTGCTTACTGTGGTCCCACGGATTTGGAGGGCACACTCTTTGTGTTTCTGGATTTCTTGTATTGTGTTACCATTATGCTTTGCAATATTTTTGTTCAATTATTTTGAATGTCATCTTTGGAACGTGATCGAATTCCCACTCTTACATGCAAGCCCAGGGGATGCAATGCCTTTGCCTGATGGACAGGTGGCGGTTGGTTATCGTCACAGTGGGCAGGGGATTGATATATTCAATGCTGATGGTCCGATGGGAACAGTGTTGACGGGTGTGAATGTAATAAGTTTTTCTGTGTTGTCTGATGGTCGCTACGTTATAGGTACTGATAGAGATATCAGAATATACCCACATGCATGGGAGAGGCTCGATGTTATGTTCAAGTTCAAACGTATATACAATTTTGGCGGCATGTCTGTAGACAGCAATGACAATATATATATTGGTCAATTTCATGAACAGAATATTGTTGTATTCAGACCAGAAGGGGGTGAACCATTTCGGGAAATTCTGTGCCATGATCATCGAGAAATCTGGCACATGCATCACAGCAAAAGGCTGGTAGTGTGTGACTGGTCAACGTCAGTCAAGGTCATTGACGACATATATGGGGAAGGCAGCGTACATCATCGAATCATGGTGGACTGTCAGTCTACACGCGTTACTGTCCTGGAGGATGATAACATACTGATTGGATGCTGGAAGGCTGGACTGCTGAGTATTGAGCTCTACACAAAGGACCTGAAGAAAGTCAGAACCATCCTCGGGGAATTTCCCATGAAAAATGATATACGAAAATTGCTTGAACTACCCACTGGTGAGATTGTTGTAGTATCAGAAAAGCGATTCATTGTTTTAAAAAAGAATTGCTAGAGAAACTGTTATCCTGTCATTATCATACCTACTATATTTACTGTTATTCAGTAAGAAAATGAAGTTATCAATCAATGTACATTGAATTAATCATAGTGCAAATGAAAGGAACCAGCGAGATTGCAAAGCTTGTAATTACGTTGCTGGTCCCTGATGCAGTGGCGTAGCGTGGTCGGAATGATTAGGGGGCACGCACAATTATTAGGGGCACACCTCATGCATTTCTTTGTTTTTTCCACAGAAAAATGTCCCCTTATGTTTCCTAATGTTTTTTTTTTTTGTATTCTTCTTCAAATAACCTTAACCTGTTGTATCTGCTGTGAACCATTGATTGGCCTATGAGGATGTCTTTTATAGCGCTCTTTGCCTATATTAGAGTTAGATTTATATCTCACCTTGTGGGCTATTGTTCACTATAGCATATTATTAAAAAAAAAAAAAAATCTATAGACCTTTTAGATTTGGTATCAAATCACACGTTCTCTGTATATTCATGCAGCCAGTGTGTTTGGAGGGCCTGTCTCGCATGGGATAAAGCAACACAATATCAAGTTGAATGGGCTAATTTGAAAAATTTACTCAATATTTATTTGTGTGATGAACTTGTTAAATTGCTGTGTATTTCACTGTACTTTGAATCTACATGATGTAAAGTCCTTCTTCAAAGCACAGCTCAACATATTAACTACTGAGCATTATAATGTCTAGTAAATTTATGAAGTATACATTGTGTTCTTATTGGATAACTTTACTGCCCGTTTCATTGGAAATGACTCATCATACAGATGTTAAAGGGGTAGTTCAGTTTTGGTAGAGAGGGCGCTGCACATCACAATTTGTTTGTGAGGTAATGAAAAACTGAGTGTCGAATTTGAGAGAACATGCAATTTTAATGGCAGAATAAACTTTATTTTGTCAAAATCGGTCCAGAAATGGCTGAAACATTAATAAATACATGTATATCCGATCTTATAATTATTTGGGGCCAAATAAGTAGATGATTTTTTTTTTTTTAATTGAAAAAAAGGTTTACACTTTTTCAAAAATGTTCAAAAGCTTTTTTAAAATAGTTGTTGATGATCTCTATAATTAATCATTATTTAACAAGACATCACATGCATAATTTTGTATGAAAAATGGTTGAAACCAATGCCTTATTTGAGAGCGCCCTCTTGTGTTTTAATGGCGCTTTTTTTATGATAACGGGCTTTTTACTTAGTCGTTTGTATTTTTGTATACCTTTCGAGCATGGTGGGGTTATAAATATTAGTTTGTAATGTTAATGTGCAGGTTTTGGTTACTAAAGTTTAGCCTTACCAAAACTGTACTACCCCTTTAACTGGTGGTAGAGAGAACATTATGCAGATGTTAACTGGTGGTAGAGAGAACATTATACTGATAATAACTGGTGGTAGAGACTAGAGAGAACATTATACAGATGTTAACTGGTGGTAGAGAGAACATTATACAGATGTTAAATGGTGGTAGAGAGAATATTATACAGATGTTAACTGGTGGTAGAGAGAACATTATACAGATGTTAACTGGTGGTAGAGAGAACATTATACAGATAACAACTGGTGGTAGTGAGAACATTATACAGATGTTAACTGGTGGTAGTGAGAACATTATACAGATGTTAACTGGTGGTAGAGAAAACATTATACAGATGTTAACTGGTGGTAGAGAGAATATTATACAGATAATAACTGGTGGTAGAGAGAACATTATGCAGATGTTAACTGGTGGTAGAGAGAACATTATACAGATGTTAACTGGTGGTAGAGAAAACATTATACAGATGTTAACTGGTGGTAGAGAGAACATTATACAGATAATAACTGGTGGTAGAGAGAACATTATGCAGATGTTAACTGGTGGTAGAGAGAACATTATACAGATGTTAACTGGTGGTAGTGAGAACATTATACAGATGTTAACTGGTGGTAGAGAGAACATTATACAGATAATAACTGGTGGTAGTGAGAACATTATGCAGATGTTAACTGGTGGTAGAGAAAACATTATACAGATGTTAACTGGTGGTAGAGAGAACATTATACAGATGTTAACTGGTGGTAGTGAGAACATTATACAGATGTTAACTGGTGGTAGAGAGAACATTATACAGATGTTAATTGGTGGTGAAGGGAAAATCACGGAATGTTCCTCTCCAAGGGAACATTCCATGATGCTCCTGACAACAAAATTAACATCTGCTATGTTATTTGACTTCGTCTAGTTATAATTAACATTTGATGTTCACAATTTAATCAGCTGAGATCTATAGACCTTTTTGATTTGGTATCAAATCACACGTTCTCTGTATATTCATGCAGCCAGTGTGTTTGGAGGGCCTGTCTCGCATGGGATAAATCAACACAATATAAAGTTGAATGGGTTAATTTGACAAATTTACTCAATATTTATTTGTGATGTGATTAACTTGTTAAATTGCTATGTATTTCACTGTACTTTGAATCTACATGATGTAAAGTCCTTCTTCAAAGCATAGCTCAACATATTAACTACTGAGCATTATAATGTCTAGTAAATTGATGAAGTATACATTGTGTTCCTTATTGGATAACTTTACTGCCAGTTTCATTGGAATGACTCATCATACATTCATACAGATGTTAACTGGTGGTAGAGAGAACATTATGCAGATGTTAACTTTTGGTAGAGAGAACATTACTGTATACAGATTTTTAAAGGGATAGTTGAGTTTTGGTATGGAGAGTACAGTTTTGGTCAAACTGAATTTTAGTAACCAAAACCTGCACCTTTACATAACAATCTAACAGTTATAACTCCATCATGCTCGAAAGGAATACAAAAATTATAAATGACTAAGTAAAAAGCCTGTTATCATTCAAAAAGAACTGTTACAACTCAAGAGGGCGCTCTCTAAAAACTCATTGGTTACAAAATAAATTATCGTGCAAGTGATGTTCTGTTGAAAAAGTGATTAGATAGAGAGATAATCAACAACTATTTAAAAATCTCTTTTGTACATTTTTTTAAAAAGAGGAAGCATTTTTAACGGCTGGTTCAAAATTATCGAATAATTGTGGGGCCCCACAATTATTACAAACGGTTATTTTTATGGACAATTCGGCCATTTCTGAACCGATTTTTCATTATCTCACAAAAAAAAGATTTTGTGTAGCGCCCTCTATACCAAAACTCAATTATCCCTTTAACTGGTGGTAGATAGAACATTATACAGATGTTAACTGGTGGTGGAGAGAGAACATTATACAGATGTTAACTGGTGGTAGAGAGAACATTATACAGATAACAACTGGTGGTAGTGAGAACATTATACAGATGTTAACTGGTGGTAGTGAGAACATTATACAGATGTTAACTGGTGGTAGAGAAAACATTATACAGATGTTAACTGGTGGTAGAGAGAACATTATACAGATAATAACTGGTGGTAGAGAGAACATTATGCAGATGTTAACTGGTGGTAGAGAGAACATTCTATGTTAACTGGTGGTAGAGAAAACATTATACAGATGTTAACTGGTGGTAGAGAGAACATTATACAGATAATAACTGGTGGTAGAGAGAACATTATGCAGATGTTAACTGGTGGTAGAGAGAACATTATACAGATGTTAACTGGTGGTAGTGAGAACATTATACAGATGTTAACTGGTGGTAGAGAAAACATTATACAGATGTTAACTGGTGGTAGAGAGAACATTATACAGATGTTAACTGGTGGTAGTGAGAACATTATTCAGATGTTAACTGGTGGTAGAGAGAACATTATACAGATGTTAATTGGTGGTGGAGGGAAAATCACGGAATGTTTCTCTCCAAGGGAACATTCCATGATGTTCCTGACAACAAAATTAACATCTGCTATGTTATTTGACTTCGTCTAGTTATAATTAACATTTGATGTTCACAATTTAATCAGCTGAGATCAATCAAAATTGTGGCTTTCCGAAGTGATAAGGAAAACATTGTCAGTCATAATAGAAAAACTACGCTGTACACATTCGATTACATACAAGTGTTGTTGCACACCTGGGGTAGATGACATCACAAGAATGCAGTAAACAACCTTGTAAATTACATCCTGCAGTGTCTTCTTCCAGCGGTGAACATAACGCTTGCAATCGATAACATCGCAAGAAATTGTTGTCATAGATGTTCATGAAAATTCTCTCATATCGATCAATCGCCGCTCTGAGGGTTAACTATAGGATTATTATCGCTCTAGTATTCCCCTCTCCCGTGCGAGAAATCTCAGCCCATGTTAGATAACATGATAAATTGCATTATCTTTTGTGAAATATAATGCATCTCTTTGCTCTCTTTAAGTGCTTGCTTTGGAAGCAAATTTGTAGTGTTAATCATCATGTTTCCAAAATAAATCAGTAAATCTACCACGTTTTCTTTTTATTTTGTTGAACAAATTTGCCTGTAATTGTAGTTGTATGTAAAAAGTATTGTACAGAGCATACTTGCTTGCAAATATAACACATTTATTTCATTGTTTGTTATATAATACTTTCAAATGTTAAAAATACTTGAACAGGAGAAACAAACATTATAAATACATTTTACAAATTATCATGAGCTCTCCTCCTGGTTCTTAAAGGGTACCACCACCCAAAAATAATATTCTTATAAATGAAGGTAACATCTTTAGCAGTCCATTCCATCGACAAGTTCATACAAATATGTTTCCAGAAAGAAAAAAAAATATTGGAAAACGCATCACCATTCTAAAGCATGGGTTCATGGGTCTGCATGTACGAAGACTACTTTATCCGGAGCGAACGAATCGTCCGGGATTCTATTGTCTCCAAAGTCCAAACATAGGCTACCACATTATATTTGTCAATAAACGATTTTACAAGTTGTATCGTTTTGGCTCCGTTGTAGATATAGTTGCAATCGAGTATAATGTTGCAATTAGTTGCAAGTCAGAAAACATGCACATTTGAACCAATCAGATTTGTGCAATTAGTCACATGATCTGATTTTACAATCGATTGCAACTCTTTCTGCAACGGGGCCATCACCTTTTCTACTAATTACACTTGCATGTACAGGAAAAGGTAAATATTTCATGAAAAAAATAGTTTGATGTTACAAGTTTGTTGTTTCCAATATGTATATCTCTATTTTTGTAAATTATTATAATTCATGTGTAATGTTTTGTTGGAAGCAAGAGTAAATTGAAATTGAAATTGAAATTGAAATTGAATGTACATGTATTTCATTATCACATTATGCCTGGAATAAACTTCTCTTATCTCACTATTATCTTCTATACTTTTTTGTGAACATAGTTTTCCAGTATCATCTAATAACACAAAACGTAATCAATATGTATTACTATTTTGTACGCAAACTGTGTGATTTGTTTATACGTTAAAGTTTATATCTCTATTTTGTGCTTGCATGTAAATGAAAATATTGCATAAGGGATATAACTTGTACGAGTATATACTCTGGTATTCTAACAAGTATGAAATGTATTTTGCTTTCATATTGCCAAAACATCAAGTTGTATCCCTGATTTCGAATCATAGTTGTAGGTAAATCAACAACTTACAAGCAAACAGATTCGACAAATATTGAATGCAAAATGTAACCTTACTAAAGATAAAAATGAGCAAAGAAAATAGGTCTTCCCTGGGATTCGAACACGAGACCTCCGTATTGCAAGACCGGTGCTCTTACTGACTGAGCTAGAATGCTTCCGTGACGGTACGTGTTTTGTCCCTGTCTCCCGAAAAAAAACTTTTTTAATGGTGGTCAGACGCTATTATAAACATGACACACACCAAAAAGTAAATAAATCAGTTTAATTTATGCGAGGGAATAGCGACCTGATGCAGCTAGTTGTATAAATTGTTTTTAAACATAGGGAAACTGACCAGAAATATGAAATATAAATACAAATGTATTTGATATCTTTTGTTCTAAACTCGAGAAATTTCTATTTAATTTATCATACCAATAACTTATGCACCAGCATCCCCCTTATTGTTTGTCCTGGAGAGAATTAATTATGCGCCTCGGAATAGTTTTACTAGATAGACGGCGCTATACAAATGCTGGACAAGCAAGCAAGCAAGCAAATAAAGTGAGCCGAAATAGGGTTACCCTGGGAAGTCTTACCCAACGAAAGTTGCCTTGACTAAATTGATTAGATGGAATAAATAACCTATGTACATTGTATATATGTTTTACTGGTATATTTGTGTATACAAAGTGTATTTGTGTGTATGTGTGTGTGTATGTGGGTGTGTGTGCGTGTGCGTGCGTGTGCGTGTATGTGCGTGTGTGTGTGTGTGTGTGTGTGTGTGTGTGTGTGTGTGTGTGTGTGTGTGTGTGTGTGTGTGTGGGTGTGTGTGTGTGTGTGTGTGTGTGTGTGTGTGTGTTCTCACGCCGGCATTCTTGTGGGGTCTCGTGTGGGGACAATTATATACTTGTGGGGTATTTTTTTCTCGTGGGGAATAAATCATAGACCCCACTAAGGAATAGCCTTAAATCAGCGTATTTAGCTTCATAAAGTTATGTGACAAAGTCTTGTGACTGTACCTCATAAGTGATACTTGAGGGGGAAAACATTTCTAGACACACCCCTACCCTCCCATACACTCGGAAGGTTGCCTTTTTTCGTTGCAAAGATTTTGTGGGGAAAAAACAGTTTGTAGTAGCACTCCTTCAGCTTGTAGTAGCATAAGTACCCCACAAGTCGGGTGCCAATATAAGTATGTGTGTGTGTGTGTGTGTGGGTGTGTGTGTGTGTGTGTGTGTGTGTGTGTGTGTGTGTGTGTGTGTGTGTGTGTGTGTGTGTGTATGTGCGTACGTGCGTACGTGTATGCTACAAACAAAATCTGTATTAAGAAATTAAACCCCCCAAAACAATGCAATAATTCAATCTACATTAATTTGTCCCTCTTATTTTCTATTTCTTTCTGCATCACCCCTGTATTGCTGTAAACATGTTGTTGCACCAATTTTCTAATCAGATATGTTATCCACAGACAAAGAAATTGTTTATTGTGTTATCTATAAAGTATAAATCGTTCGTATGGCAAGCCGTTTTAACATTTATTCCTATTTCTTGATATCAAGAATTCAATTCTTGATATCAAGAATTCGACTTCTTGATATCAAGAATTCATTTCTTGATATCAAGAATTCAATTCTTGATATCAAGAATTACCATTGCTTTACAACAGAAAATCATTTCTTGATATCAAGAATTCATTTCTTGATATCAAGAAATCAATTCTTGATATCAAGAATTCATTTCTTGATATCAAGAATTCGACTTCTTGATATCAAGAATTCATTTCTTGATATCAAGAAATCAATTCTTGATATCAAGAATTCATTTCTTGATATCAACAATTCAATTCTTGATATCAAGAATTCAATTCTTGATATCAAAAAATAGAATTCATGATATCAAGAATTCAATTCGTATTTCGAACGCAAGACTATTGCAAGAATTATTTTGATATCGAGCGCAAAAGTAATGCAAAAATTCACAGTTGATTTCGAGCGCAAAGGTAATGCAGAAATTCATTCTGATTTCGTGCTCAAAAGTAATGCAGAAATTCATTCTGATTTCGTGCTCAAAAGTTGTGCACAAATTAATTGTGATTCGATTTCGAACGCAAAAGTTGTGCACGAATTCATTCTGAATTCGTGCTCAAAAGTTGTGCTCAAATACATTGTGATTCGATTTCGAACGCAAAGGTTGTGCACGAATTCATATCCTGCCTGAGCGGTGCGATGTCGAAAGTCAATGTATTGCGAGAATTCTGCAAGAATGCATGTTGCCAGTTTGCAGTGCATTGATTGTCTCGGTGATTTTCCTTGTAGAAAATTTTCATTTCATACTGTTTAATCATTTGACTATTAATTAATGTTACATTGATAATATTGGGTGTGATTCTTACTAGTTTAATTACTTGTTATAAAACATACAAAACGCGTCTTTGAAAAACGTAAAACGCAACATATCAAGAAATCATTTCGTGATAATGTTGCCAATAGACAATGCGCAAACCTGTAGCAAAGATTGCCACTTGTGTAATGATATATTCACATTTTAACTGCGCAATTCATTTCAAAATAATTTTGATAACGTCAGTTAATAATACTGTCAGATCTGATCATTTTCAGCAAAAAGACATCTAAATTGACTCACAAAACACGCATTGTGAACATAATAAATTGGCAACATATCAAGAATTCATGCGGAACTAATGAATTTGTGATATGTTGCCAAATTGTGAATTTACAATGCGTATTTTGTAAATCTTTTTTGCTTTAAAAATATCACATCTGACGTTACTATTTTAACTAAAATACAAGTATGTTTTACAATTGATCATTCAGAAAAACATGTGGACATATTTATTGCATAAGCATGACAAGGGACAATCTTTACAACAGGTTTGTGCAACGTTTATTGGCAACATAGCACGAAATGATAACAACGCACGTGGCCGATATATGGGCTCAGACTGCAGCAGTTATGTTTACTTAGGCTCTAGCGCGAATCGTATAGGGCGGTGTGTACATGTGTGTGTCATAAGCTCTTTCCTATATACAGCTCTATGGTGTGTGTTCACAAAGCACGTCCTGAATCTGGACTAGACACCGCACCGCTCAGGAGGAATTCGTGCATTACTTTTGCGTTCGAAATCAGAATGTAATCCTGCTCAAATCTTGCGTTCGAAATCAGAATGTAATCCTGCTCAAATCTTGCGTTCGAATTCAGAATGTAATCCTGCTCAAATCTTGCGTTCGAAATCAGAATGAATACCTGCACTACTCTTGCGTTCGAATTCAACTGTGAATTTATGCAATACTTTTGAGCTCGATATCCAAATGTATTCTTGACATCAAGAATTGAATTCTTTATATCAAAATTTACCATTGGTTAACAACAGAAAATTATTTCTTGATATCAATAATTGAATTCTTGATATCAAGAAATGAATTCTTGATATCAAGAATTGATTTCTTGATATCAAGAAATGAATTCTCGATATCAAGAAATGATTTTTTGTTGTAAAGCAATGGTAATTCTCGATATCAAGAATTGAATTCTTGATATCAAGAAATGAATTCTTGATATCAAGAAGTCGAATTCTTGATATCAAGAAATAGGAATAAATGTTAAAACGGCTTGCCATACGTTCGTTCCACGCTTTCGAATCGTTGTGCCAAAGTTCAAATAAGCATACCAGAGTGCAGCAGAGCGTAAGATATGCTATTTAAATACGTATTTCCTCATTTGGCATTGATACATGCAAGCTGTGCATGGTAATGATTTTGCATGTACATAATATAGCTGCAGGTTTGTTCTTGTGTTGTACAATACCAAGAACATTATACATACTCTGTCTACGTCTGCATTGGTGTTTTTGCGTTGTACCCAACACAGATTGTGTGGAAGAACATCTGTAGAAACACAACCCTTTGGGATTTTTTCCATATATTTTGGATCATTTGAAAGTTGTAACATTACTTCAACTTCCAGACTACCACAAACATCTTGTAGCATTTGTTGAAAAGAAGGAAGTGATTTTCTATATAGTATATTCATAGAAAAACTGCAACATGTTAGAACATACACGGAAGTTGTCTTGAATTTGTCCTTCAATACGCTGTAATAGGTAAGCTTGAATACTATGGACCACAATTATCTCGAGCAACTCTTTAATTATGTATTCAGTTTGAGTTATGTATACCTGTTTTTTCTGGGGAGACATGCATAATAATCTATAATGATATCGTGTGATAATTTTTCTTATATTTTGCTGGAAGATTACCTTGTAATATCTTTGTTCATTTCATCTATACAAAGAACATTTCAACAACAACAAAATCAGCACTCATTACCTCTTCCTATCAATCTGTATATTTCCCATTTACAGAACCATGGCGAGTGCAGATGTTGTAATCACTCAAAGTTTGGAATGCTGCCTATGCTACGAGATATTTACCCAACCAAAACTGTTAATATGTGGCCACACTTTTTGTAAGGAATGTTTGGTCCACCTCTACGAATGTCATCCCCAACAAAACCAGCTACATTGTCCGATTTGTCGTCAGATTACCAATATCAACGATGGAGACATTTCTAAACTGCAAACTAACATTCTGATTAATTCTATGGTTGAGGATGTGAACTCCTCAATAAAAAGCTGCACCGTCTGTGACCCGGAAGCTAAATCTCCTGCAGTACAATACTGCGCACAGTGTGAGGAGTACATGTGTGACCCCTGCACAGTGGCTCATGGGAAGTTTAAAAAGACCGCTAAACACAATGTGGTCAGCATGGATGAAGTCAAGAGTGGAAAGGTCGAGGTGAAGCATTTATGTACCAAACATCCAGAGGAAGAGAAGCTGTATGTCTGTACATCGTGCAAGGTGTCCATCTGCTTCAGATGTCGCATGATTGACCACGACAAACCAGACCACAACATCAAAGAGGTGTCTGTCTACAAGAAAACACTCCAGAAGCAAATCAAATCCCTTCTGACAAAAGCTACAACAAAAATTGCCACGATCGAGGCACACACAGAGCTAGTGAAGGAACAGAAAGCAGTCGTAGAGGTTGAACTTGATCAGAGGATAGCTGAGATTAACCAATCATATGAAGAAGAAGCGGGACATCTCACAAGGCAACGCAATGATCTCATCGACAGATGCAAACAAGAAAAGGCTTCTCACATCGGACATCTTGAGAAGATCAAGGAATCTAATGACAAAACGCTGTCTTCCATTCGAAGTGCTTCTGAGCTGGTCGGCAATGGTATCAAGACAAAGCTACAAGGGGAGACACTGGGTGTGCACAACATGATTTGTTGTGATCTGGAGAAAATGTTAGATGCAAGTTATCCTGATTCCACACAGCCCAAAACCATAGCTGACCGTGCAAAGCAGTTTAAATTCATCAAGCGCAATACTCCCAACAGTCTTGGTCAACTGCGTACTGCGGTCCCACCGATTTGGAGGGCACACTCTTTGTATTTCTGGATTTCTTTTATTGTGTTACCCATATGCTTTGCATTATTGTTCTTCAATTATTCGGGGGTAGGTGCTCCCCTAAATTGCTATGGTACCGGTCTGGATAATTTGCAAAATTCTGAATATCAGCTTGAGAAAGTGAGCACATTCCCACTCTTACATGAAAGCCCATCGGACGCAATGCCTTTGCCTGATGGACAGGTGGCGGTTGGTTATCACAGTTGGCAGGGGATTGAGATGTTCAATGCTGATGGTCTGACAGGAAACGTGTTGATGGGTGTGAGGGTAATCGGTTTTTCTGTGTTGTCCGATGGTCGCTACGTTATAGGTACTAATAGAGATATCAGAATATACACACATGCATGGGAGAGGCTCGATGTTATGTTCAAGTTCAAACGTATATATAATTTTGGCGGCATGTCTGTAGACAGCGATGACAATATATATATTGGTCAATTTCATGAACAGAATATTGTTGTATTCAGACCAGAAGGGGGTGAACCATTTCGGGATATTCTGTGCCATGATCATCGAGAAATCTGGCACATGCATCACAGCAAAAGGCTGGTAGTGTGTGATTGGTCAACGTCAGTCAAGGTCATTGACGACATATATGGGGAAGGCAGCGTCCATCATCGAATCATGGTGGACTGTCAGTCTACACGCGTTGCTGTCCTGGAGGATGATAACATACTGATTGGATGCTGGAAGGCTGGACTGCTGAGTATTGAGCTCTACACAAAGGACCTGAAGAAAGTCAGAACAGTCCTCGGGAAATTTCCCATGAAAAATGATATACGAAAATTGCTTGAACTACCCACTGGTGAGATTGTTGTAGTATCAGAAAAGCGATTAATTGTTTTTAAAAAGAATTGCTAGAGAAACTGTGTTATCCTGTCATTATCATACCTACTATATTGACTGTTATTCAGTAAGAAAATAAAGTTATCAATCAATGTACATTGAATTAATCATAGTGCAAATGAAAGGAACCAGCGAGATTGCAAAGCTTGTAATTATGTTGCTGGGATTTGATACAGTGTCGTAGCGTGGTCGGAATGATTAGGGGGCACGCAAAAGTATTAGGGGCACACCTCATGCATTTCTTTGTTTTTTCCACAGAAAAATGCCCCCTTATGTTTCCTAATGTTTTTTTTTTGTATTCTACTTCAAATAACCTTAACCTGTTGTATCTGCTGTGAACCATTGATTGGCCTATGAGGATGTCTTTTATAGCGCTCTTTGCCTATATTAGAGTTAGATTTATATCTCACCTTGTGGGCTATTGTTCACTATAGCATATTATAAATAAAAATAAAAAATCAAAAACAAAATCAAAAACAAATCTATAGACCTTTTAGATTTGGTATCAAATCACACGTTCTCTGTATATTCATGCAGCCAGTGTGTTTGGAGGGCCTGTCTCGCATGGGATAAAGCAACACAATATCAAGTTGAATGGGTTAATTTGACAAATGTACTCAATATCTATTTGTGTGATGAACTTGTTAAATTGCTGTGTATTTCACTGTATCTACTACTGAATCTACATGATGTAAAGTCCTTCTTCAAAGCACAGCTCAACATATTAACTACTGAGCATTATAATGTCTAGTAAATTTATGAAGTATACATTGTGTTCCTCCTTAAAAAAATACTTTTACTGCCCGTTTCATTGGAAATGACTCATCATACAGATGTTAAAGGGGTAGTTCAGTTTTGGTAGAGAGGGCGCTGCACATCACAACTTTTTTTGTGAGGTAATGAAAAACTGAGTGTCGAATTTGAGAGAACATGCAATTTTAATGGCAGAATAAACTTTATTTTGTCAAAATCGGTCCAGAAATGGCTGAAACATTAATCAATACATGTATATCCGATCTTATAATTATTTGGGGGCAAATAATTAGATGATTTTTTTTTTAAATTAAAAAAATGCTTACACTTTTTCAAAAATGTTCAAAAGCTTTTTTTAAATAGTTGTTGATGATCTCTATAATTAATCATTATTTAACAAGACATCACATGCATAATTTTGTATGAAAAATGGTTGAAACCAATGCCTTATTTGAGAGCGCCCTCTTGTGTTTTAATGGCGCTTTTTTATGATAACGGGCTTTTTACTTAGTCGTTTGTATTTTTGTATACCTTTCGAGCATGGTGGGGTTATAAATATTAGTTTGTAATGTTAATGTGCAGGTTTTGGTTACTAAAGTTTAGCCTTACCAAAACTGTACTACCCCTTTAACTGGTGGTAGAGAGAACATTATGCAGATGTTAACTGGTGGTAGAGAGAACATTATACTGATAATAACTGGTGGTAGAGACTAGAGAGAACATTATACAGATGTTAACTGGTGGTAGAGAGAACATTATACAGATATTAACTGGTGGTAGAGAGAACATTATACAGATGTTAACTGGTGGTAGAGAGAACATTATGCAGATGTTAACTGGTGGTAGAGAGAACATTATACTGATAATAACTGGTGGTAGAGACTAGAGAGAACATTATACAGATGTTAACTGGTGGTAGAGAGAACATTATACAGATGTTAACTGGTGGTAGAGAGAACATTATGCAGATGTTAACTGGTGGTAGAGAGAACATTATACTGATAATAACTGGTGGTAGAGACTAGAGAGAACATTATACAGATGTTAACTGATGGTAGAGAGAACATTATACAGATGTTAACTGGTAGTAGAGAGAACATTATACAGATGTTAACTGGTGGTAGAGAGAACATTATACAGATGTTAACTGGTGGTAGAGAGAACATTATACAGATGTTAACTGGTGGTAGAGAGAACATTATACATATGTTAACTGGTGGTGGAGAGAACATTATACAGATGTTAACTGGTGGTAGAGACTAGAGAGAACAATATACAGATGTTAACTGGTGGTAGTGAGAACATTATGAAGATGTTAACTGGTGGTAGAGAGAACATTATACAGATGTTAACTGGTGGTAGAGAGAACATTATACATATGTGTTAACGGATGGGAGAGAGAACATTATACAGATGTTAACTGGTGGTAGAGAGAACATTATACAGATGTTAACTGGTGGTAGAGAGAACATTATACAGATGTTAACTGGTGGTAGAGGGAAAATCACGGAATGTTTTTCTCCAAGGGAACACTCCATGATGTTCCTGACAACAAAATTAACATCTGCTATGTTATTTGACTTCTTCTAGTTATAATTAACATTTGATGTTCACAATTTAATCAGCTGAGATCAATCAAAATTGTGGCTTTCCGAAGTGAATAGGAAATCATTGTCAGTCATAATAGAAAAACTACGCTGTACACATTCGATTACATACAAGTGTTGTTGCACACCTGGGGTAGATGACATCACAAGAATGCAGTAAACAACCTTGTAAATTACATCCTGCAGTGTCTACTTCCAGCGGTGAACATAACACTTGCAATCATGAAAATTCTCTCATATCGATCAATCGCCGCTCTGAGGGTTAACTAGGCTTATTATCGCTCTAGTATTCCCCTCTCCCGTGCGAGAAGTCTCAGCCCATGTTAGATAACATGATAAATTGCATTATCTTTTGTGAAATATAATGCATCTATAAGGAATAATGCATCTCTTTACTCTCTGTAAGTGCTTGCTTTGGAAGCAAATTTGTAGTGTTAATCATCATGTTTCCAAAATAAATCAGTAAATCTACCACGTTTTCTTTTTATTTTGTTGAACAATTTGCCTGTAATTGTAGTTGTATGTAAAATGTATTGTACAGAGCATACTTGCTTGCAAATATAACACATTTATATCATTGTTTGTTATATAATACTTTCAAATGTTAAAAATACTTGAACAGGAGAAACAAACATTATAGATACATTTTACAAATTATCATGAGCTCTCCTCCTGGTTCTTAAAGGGTACCACCACCTAAAAATAATATTCTTATAAATGAAAGGTAACATCTTTAGCAGTCCATTCCATCGACAAGTACATACAAATATGTTTCCAGAAAGAAACAAAATATTATTGGAAAACGCATCACCATTCTAAAGCATGGGTTCATGGGTCTGCATGTACGAAGACTACTGTATCCGGAGCGAACGAATCGTCCGGGATTCTATTGTCTCCAAAGTCCAAACATAGGCTACCACATTATATTTGTCAATAAACGATTTTACAAGTTGTATCGTTTTGGCTCCGTTGTAGAAATAGTTGCAATCGAGTATAATGTTGCAATTAGTTGCAAGTCAGAAAACATGCACATTTGAACCAATCAGAATTGCGCAATTAGTCACATGATCTGATTTTACAATCGATTGCAACTCTTTCTGCAACGGGGCTCTTGCATCGCCTTTTCTACTAATTACACTTGCATGTGCAGGAAAAGGTAAATATTTCATTTACAAAAATAGTTTGATGTTACAAGTTTGTTGTTTCCAATATGTATATCTCTTTTAGGTAAATTATTATAATTCATGTGTAATGTTTTGTTGGAAGCAAGAATAAATTGAAATTGAATGTATTTCATTATCACAATATGCCTGGAATAAACTTCTCTTATCTCACTATTATCTTCTATACTTTTTTGTGAACATAATTTTCCAGTATCATCTAATAACACAAAAACATAATCAATATGTATTACTATTTTGTACGCAAACTTTGTGAATATGTTTATATCTCTATTTTGTACTTGCAAGTAAATGAAAATATTGCATAAGGAATAAAACTTGTACGAGTATATACTCTGGTATTCTAACAAGTATGAAATGTATTTTGTTTTCATATTGCCAAAACATCAAGTTGTATCCCTGAGTTTCGAATCATAGTTGTTGGTAAGCTAACAAAATTGACAAATCGACACAATCGACAAATATTGAATGAACTCAGACATTATTCAGTTAATAAAAAGAAGAGATAATTTGAACAGACAAGCTTAGAAAATAAAGACGATAGTAATAATAATAATAATAATACAAAATATTGATATAGCGCTTTATACTGGTGTTTCTAAGCGCATTTCAAACGAAAAATAATACAACTTATACGGTGTGCGCCTGGAAAAAAATTAAAAAATATATACCAATACCAATATCTAGAGTATTAACAATACAAAAAATAACCAAGTACTGTATATAACAATAATTAGTACCATGAATTTGTATTGTAAAGCTCGAAAACCTGACACAAACCCGAAGGATGATAAAGGGATATGTGTGAAGTAATACCAAAGTGATGCATCTTTTTTGTATAAATTGTTTTAAAACAAAGGGAAACTGACCAGAAATATATTACATAAATACGCAAACAAATATAGGGCTTCCCTTGGAAGCCTCACCCTGTAAAAATTGCCTTGAATAAATTGATTCGATGGAACAAAGAACAAATAATCTTTGTGCATTGTATAAATGTTTTACTGGTATATTCTATATGTGTATTTGTGTGTGTGTGTGTGAGCGTGTGTGTGTGTGTGTGTGTGTATGTGTGTGTGTGTGTGTGTGTGCGTGTGTGTGTGTGTGTGTGTGTGTGTGCGTGCATGTGTGTTTATATATATATATGTGTGTGTGTGTGTGTGTGTGTGCGTGTGTGAAAAAGTGTGTTTGTTTTTGTTTGTTTATGTGTTTTTTTCCTGCGCTTCCTGCGCTTCACTCTTCCAAATATCTAAATTGATTTGCCCATGCCCTATATGAAGTATTGTCTTTCCATTTTCGCAACATCATTTTGTCATACGTAGGCAATTTTTAAAAAAATGAAATATATGGGCACAAAAAGTAGCTACATAAACTCTGAGACGGAGGGTGAAAAAACGAAAAAAGCGAAAAGCGAAAAGTAAAAAGCGGAAAAGCCTTCTCCATCTCTCTTTATTATTTTGGTCAACACTTATTGATTCATACCCTTTCCTTCCCCATTTCCTCAAGCATGTCAAGAAAGCCGAGAAGTTGGCCGTCCGTTCATATTGTGTCTGTCTGGAGAAGCATCTGTTTTGTTTTTATTTTATCATTGAGTGCATCAGTAGTGACACATTTTCTGATATTTCGAGGTCAATAAAATAACCGCAAGTTCATTTTTAATTTCAAACTCTGCATTTACTGCCTATCAAGCCTGGGGGAACCAAGTGACCTATATGCGCATCAGGGCCTTAGCCAAGGGGGGGGGGGGGGGGGGGTGTGTGGGGGTGCGTTACGCATCCCCTCAAAATACAAATACAATGTCCACTTTTTTGATCGGTCACGGCCAGCTAAACCAGC
>JBAMJV010003893.1:0-99193 GCA_037951105.1 Echinarachnius parma | reverse complement strand
AGGGTCGTAGACCCGAAGAACATAGTGCTTTTTCTGTCACCGAGGAATCCATAATTTCACTAGTGGCTCGAAATAGTGCATGATATATTTGTTTTATATCCTTCGCATAATCATAATCATCGCAAAAACAAATGATTTCAATTCAATTAAAGAAAAATATAAAGAAAAACTAAACATTGATCATGGAACCATCACTGCACTGACTATGTTCTGTTTGTGACACTGACCCCCTTTGCGCAATAGTCCTAGCGCAGAGCGCGTATTGCGCTATCTTTCCATTCATGGTTACGCGCCTTAACAACTAATGCGCACCCAAATGCAAAACGCGCGCATCAAAGTGAATAATTAACCTGCTTTACATACTACACACGTGTAATTGTATGGAGAAAATACATTACACATACAGCTAGTGCAGTGCACACCGCGGCCGATTGTTAAATGACGAATTAGTGTCACGACCACAGAAGGACAACGATGCACAATGTGCACCATTGTCGTAATTTTTAAATTCGAATACCGCTACGTTATACATGAAATGCATCTCTAGAATATTTGTTGGAACTTATTGATATTCACGAGTGAAAATATGCTGTATTTTTTTATTTTTTTAACTCTTTGAGAAATCTCGTCGAGCATCTTTCGCAAGCTAAAACAAGACCTCTGCTCGCAGGGAAGTTTTATAACACGCATCTCTATGGGCTCAATATGATCACCCGGCGTCTATGACGTCATTCATGGAATAGCATTTACTATTCCATGAATGACGTCACGCATAGCACATTTTTCTCCATGGGCATTACTATGTTTGGTCACATGACGCTATGTAGACCAATCACTGAACAGGATTTCATTCATGTAGGATATAAATAAAAATAAACTGTTTTATAAACCGACGTGCTCGAAAACCTTATTTACAAAATGCAATTAAATAAATGCGCTATCGTGGCAAGAATACACGTTTAACAGACAATAAGAGTTCAGTAATGGCTGTGTGGTTTCGTAATGAGACATCGTCTGCTAACTCGCCCCATACAATGACGTCATCAAAACATTGGCGTTTTGTTTAGTACACAGAGCGCTTGTTTTCGATTCTTGCGATAGGGTTTTATTTGTTGTTGTGCTAGGATATCGTGTTGGTATGGCACATAAACAAGTATACATTCTCATATTCTCATATACATTATTCTCATATTTTGTGATTTTCTATGAATCTACACTTTAAAGTTTGTATCGACCGTTATGTATGCTACACAAATATGAAAAAAATACCTGATATAATTTAAAAACACATTATTTTGTTCCACGATGGCGACATTTCATTTAACTCAAGTTTACAACAAAATGTCCTCGAATTAGATACACAACCTGTTGCTCTACAATATGACGACCGCCGACCTCAAATTTAGAGGGCACTTCCGTAACTACTCATTGATATCGATGTCTAGTCTGCGTGAATATGGCACGCAATATTTCTACTCTCATCGCACATGTTGTCGTTCCATTTCCAGTCACCGTAGGCGCGTATCTCGGTACATTGTTCTTTGGAACTGCTTGGTTCATTACCGTACCAATCTGTTATGAAAGAACAAAACAAAATTATGAGATCATTTTGAAACGTTAATCGACGTTAAAAACAGGAAGATAATGGGCGAACAGAGGTAACGGCACCCCACTGGGATATGTGAGGGTGAGAGTGTGTGTCGGGAGGTGGAGGGGGGATTGGGGTGATTAATTGTATGGTTGGGTTCTGACGGCTAACATCATATCACATTAAATCATGTGCGTAGAGAACGGGGGATGCGGCGTATGCATCCCCCACCTCAAAATGTGTGTGTGTGTGTGTGGGGGGGGGGGGGTATGACATGTACAATCATCCCCAACATTTTTAGGGAAGGATACTTTTTGTTTGTATCTGTACACGAGTGGGAAAGACAAACTTAAAACTTACATTTGTTAATTATAACGTTCAAAAGGTCATCTATACATCCACTTTAAATTTTCGCTGCTCGCTTCCCGCGCGACCAGATAATGAAGTTTGTTCTGTAACTTACGTATGGTCTGGGATGAGTATTTTGTTCTGTACCGGGCAACGTAGTTCCAGTGTAGGCTGGTATTGCTGTGGCTGATTGTGGGCCGTGCACCGAATTGCACCATTTGAAGTATATAAATGCAAAATCTTAGTTTCAATTTTTTCTTTCCCACTAGTATACAGATACACACCAAAACAAGATTTTCCACTATTTGGCTCTGCCCTAGCACTTGGTATCTTCGCCCCTGTTGGATCATACATAATATGGCATATGGTTTATGTTGGAACTGTGTATGACACTACATATAAATACAATATTTGTGTGTGTGTTGGGGTGCATTTTCATTAGTGTGTCAATTATTTCTTTTGTTCGTGAAAATATATTTAAAATTTCTGGTCGATAACATCATAACACGCTTTCCCGGATAAAGTAAATGTTAAGCCCGAATGTCTTTTCTTAGTAAGCAAAACAAACAAATGCTAAAACTCCCTGCCATGGGAGCGGGGACACCCCCCCCCCCCCCCCCCGCTCAGTCACTTCGCTCCCTCGGGCTTGGTCGCTTCGCTTCCTCGCACTCTGGCTCAACGTTGGCAGCCCTAAACTACACTTATGAGTGTGGTTTGGCATGATGACCTTACATACACAAAATCATGAGCCCCTCTTAGGTTGTTGCCCCTCCCCACAATCCAAAACTGCTTTCGGTGGGCCTGGTCTGGACCATCTTAATGAATGATCGTGGTTTCGAAAACAAATTGAAGAGCCCCCCCCCCCTCCCCCCCCCCCCCCAGAGAGGACATTCAGGCAATTGTCTTGGTCTCGAAATATTTAGGAAGGTGATCTTGGCTACGAACAAATTGGTTTCGGTCCGGTGAACGGCACATATTCCCCCTCCCCCCCTCTAAGTGTAAGAACCTGTCTACGCCACTGCATTCAATGTATACTTCAGTATTAGCTATTTCTGACAATTTTGTTGTAAAGTTTGCACTTGAGTTTAAAGCCATTTGTGAGTACACATATTAAGAACTTTTGAATAAGAATGACTTTACTCCAATTGCTTATGATATTCTGATATCAAACTTTATTTTTGTTCACATGGGCAAGGGAGAATCGTACTCCAGGCTCAAATATCTGACCATACCAGTCAGTAAACAGCTAACATAATAGGCTATTCAAAACAACGAACGAGCACCATTCGCGTAACACATTTATACATTCCCATTCACGGAAGGCCCATCTATCACACCGCACAAGCACATCCCGCAGGGGAGGGGGCTTATTTGTTGTGCTTATATTTAGGACTATTCATTCTTCTTCAAGGCTGTAAAACATGTTTATTTGAATTTTTTATTTTAATAAAAAAAAACGGACCATTTCTCAAGTTAATTAACTCTCTATTCTAAATTAAGCAATTCTAATTTAAAAAGCAACACAAATATATAAAACTAACATAGATGAATACAAATCATCAAAACCTATCAATATGGCCTTGTGGCAAAATGTCTGGAGGTAGCAATTCGGAGGTATCGGTTAAATTTATATCACATATATAATCCACTCAATAAATATTTCTCAAAATCCATCATGTTAAATATCTGCAAAGAGAGCACCATCTCCTCATACATCAGTTAACTTGTTGTATTAACAGTTTATATGAATTTCAACGAAAGATTGGCAATTTCGTTGGATTTTTAAGAGTTGACATTTTGCCCAAATGTTGGAGTTCATATATATCTCGGGAGGAATGCTTCAACCCCTATACACCCGCCTGTTATATATCCCGCCTATGTCAGTTCTATGGTGGTGTGTAAATGTTTATATTTATATTCCACATACTAAGAATCTTGCTCTACGATTGGTCAAAAGTTAATCACGTGATGAAATATAGTTTCGCCCATCATTGATGGGAGAAGAAAAGTTCATTACACTGTGTAGATATTTTGGGTAAAAGTGCGTTGCACTGACTAGATAGTCGGTAAAAGTGCGTTGCACTGTGTAGATATTCAATTGTTCGCGCGCAAGTATACGCGTACGCGCGTTAGTGCGCAGAAAGGTAGCGCGCTGATGCGCAACGTTTGCGCGCGGATACGCTTAATAGACAATGGTATAAGCGTCTTTGACTTTTAATCATAAATCTTGTTCATGTGCAGGATTGACGAAATTAAAATAAAAGACTCGATCAATTGCTCAATATTCCAAACTTGTTAGCCCTTTGTGTTAGTTATAGGTCGTTTGTTATCAAAATAATTGATGGGGAATATAAAGCAAATAATCATCTTTTGGTTTCAGGCGATGGCAAACTATCACTTCCTCGGCGAACTGAATGTATACGCTATCTTTCCTCAGCTTCGCTTCGGAAAGATAGCTACATCAAGATCGCCTCGGAAGTGATAGTTTGTGCCATCACCTTCATACCTTAACCAACGGTAATTATTTACTTACTACATGTATATAGGCAAATGCCTATAATATACAAATGATGCACAGGTATGAGTGGGTCGGTAGGAATTGTTTGCACAAGGTAACTATGGAACTGTAAACCCACGAGGCGAAGCCGAGTGGGTTTAGACTAGTTTCCATAGTTACCGCGTGCAAACAATTCCACCGACCCACGAAATAAACTTGCGCATCATCTGTTTTTATAGAATGGGCATTGTTACGCCCCCTAAAAAGTCAAAAAATTAAAAAATTAGAAAATTACCGGATGCATGAAATAATTTGACCGGACGCATGACATTTTTTACCGGACGCATGACATTTCTTACCGGACGCATGATTTTTTTACCGGACGCATGAAATTTGTTACCGGACGCATGACATTTTTACCGACGCATGAAATTTTTACCGGACGCTTGAATTTTTTTACCGGACGCATGACTTTTCATGCATCCAGTACAATTAATTGTCTGCACAAATTTGCTCTCAACCAATCAGATTGCAGGGATTTATCAACCCATTCTATAATAATTCTTAACGGCATACCTTACATTTCCCTTCAAATTTCGCGTCACAGTATGAGTAATATATAAGGAAGGGTGATATTGGCTAATACTTACCCCTGTAGTCACTAAGACTGGAACCGTTCCTATCCCTCTTACATTTGAACGTCCCATCCAAATCATCGCAGTTGATCCAGTATTTCCAACTAGCTATTCAGCTACCACCAAGTCTTTGAAGTAGTTGGTCTCGTCGTGGCTCTCCAACAACAGCAGGGATGGATAGCGAGCTTGCCCCGCGTACATAGCGGGAGCTAGACCAGCACAGTAGTCCCGTGCTTCGGTCCAGTTTGCCTTCGTGTTGGTGAATAAGTAGCACTTTCCTGATGACTCAGCACCCATCCTTCTGGGCATTTTCGCAGAAGATCGGAATAGATCTGAAGATCTGAATAGATCTGAAGATCTGAATAGAAACAACAATAAATGTGCATTTAATGGATCTAGTAACTTTGGTGACATATGAACAAACTGGCAAAGGCTTGATAAACAGTGCATTCCTGTGATATGAAATGCCCACTGAAGGTTGTGACAAATCAGTGGTAAACACGAGTAGTGAGCGAAAATGCAAAGTGAAATATTATGCTTACTCATTGCACTAACTTTTTAAACAGTTGAAATTCTCCAAGGGAGACTATCAAATTCAAGCATTTAAATCGTAAATATTTGTAGAACTGTGTTAAACAAAGACACGGTTGTACGTACCTGTTTCACACTCTGCCCCTGAATAATATGGCGCACAGATGCAGACGTGCCCAGAGAGAGTTTGCACACAAGTGCCTCCATTCAAGCAGGGATGGCTCAAGCAATCTGTGTTCGCTTAGAATATTATACATCGAGGAAAAGGATAAGACACCTATAAATTCGTAAAAGGCCAAATTGATGAGTTATGGATGGTAGCATTAAATATTGGTGAATGGAAAGGAAATGTAAAGTTAAGTGACAGTTTGAACAAAATTGGTACGAAAACACGAGTAGTGAGCGAAAATACAAATTGATATACATGTATGCTTACCCATTGCACTATATTTGTATACAGTTGAAATTCTCCAAGGGAGACTTTAAAATCCGAGCACTTAAATCGTAAATATTTGTAGAACTGTGTTATACAAAGACACGGTTGTACGTACCTGTTTCGCACTCTGCCCCTGAATAATATGGCGCACAGATGCAGACGTGCCCAGAGAGTGTTTCCACACAAGTGCCTCCATTCAAGCAGGGATGGCTCAAGCAATCTGTGTTCGTTTAGAATATAATACATCGAGGAAAAGTGTTACACTCATAGATACGTACGAAAGAGGGCAAATTGATGAGTTATGGATGGTACAATTACATATTGGTGAATTGAAAGGAAATGGGCAACTCCAGCATCACGGACATTACAAACAGACAGTACTTTCATGACTTTCCAATGCCACTACTAATTCATACCTCTACCTAATGTCTAACTTTTATTTTGATTACAAAGCAATAGCCTGGTTAAGTATGCAAAACAAGTTTCAGAACATTTATCCAATTCGTTACTGAGTAATTCTGCAAAATGTGCGCCGTCACGGACATTACTTTTTGAGGACATGACTTTTTGCATCCATATACATAGTTCGAGACCTCACAAAGGTGATTTAGGTATTCAATTATAGACAAGGCAATGATGAATTTGAATCCAAGTTGGATTTTGCGAAACGGGCCAGGTACATGTGATCTAGACAACAAAACGTTGCGTCACGGACATTACATTTTTACATCTAGTGTCACCAACATGCTGAAGCAATTAGGATGGGAGAGTTTGGATGCCAGACGCTGCAAAGCCCGTCTCCATATCGTCTTCAAAGAAACCCATGGACTAGTCCCCAGCAACATATCAACGTATAGACTAGATGATGGAAATCACCCTGCAGCATATAGGGGACCAACTACCAGACAGTCATCCAAAAGCTTCATTTACGAACATATCAGAGCAAATAAAAAGTGCTACCAGCAGTCCCTTTACACAAGGACAATACCCACATGGAACAAACTCCCAGACGACTACCGTTGTGCCCCAACCCTGCAGAAATGTAAGAACTTACTGGAAAACACAAATATAGAGGCAATGTAACAAACTTTTTTGAGCTTTGCATCCGACTGCTGCATTTGCGCAACTGTACGGGATAGCCACACCAGGCGTTTGTACAGAAACAAGCAGAAGCAGAAGCAGAAATAGAGCCAATTGTTTTTTTGAGTTCATGTCCACTTTTTCGTGGAATTGCCCAAATGTAAAGTTAAGTGACAGGTTAAACGAAATTGGTACGAAAGTTAATTGTGTTGTTCATATTTTGTTAATAACAGAGCTGACCTATTTTATTACGAAAAAAGGCTCTTATTCTGGCGATAATGTTAAGTTTACTGCAACAAATCCATGATATGGATGAAATATTTTGTTGCGTTATAAACAGTGTAATGAAGACTTTCATCCCAGAGTTTCATGTGATATCGCCGACAAAGGGAGTTTCGGGATTTGTTGGTCATTTAGCTCGCCATACACCATGTGAAGGTGTTACACCTCGAAATTTAATGACAAGAGCAATATCGTATATTAATATTTCAAAATGTAAACAATAGCCATATACGAGTGAAGATTAACGTATCATCTGTATAGCATTGTATAAAGTACCTTATTTAAAATAAATAATGATGTATCAACGCAATCTAAATGTATTGCAATTTCCAAATGATGTGTCCCAGGTTATGAGTGATGACACTACATTTTAATTGGGTTGTGAAGTTTTCGCTCGGATTTAAACACTACTCTTAGTCAGGACATCTAAATAAGAATTTCTACGCTCCAAGTGCTCGAATTCTTGTGAAATTCTAATCTTAACGATTAATATGTCGTCATCGCGATGCTTTGCGATGTTCACCCGCGGTCGCGGCCGGACGAGGAAGTAAACATGCAGTGAGCCAGCGGTATCGACCGGGGACAGTCTGGCTAGGACATAGGCTATAGGTAAGGGCTGAACGGCATTCCTATCACTTCATTTCATCTTGAACGTTACTTTTATTTTTGCCTTAGACTAATATTTAGACCATAATGTGCAAATAGTACCTTTTAATTTTGTATTTTAGCAATACTTTTTTTTCAGATGTTGCTTGTAAGTATTGGCTTCCATGGTGGTGTAGATAATACGTTTGGTTTGTGGTTGCACCAGGTAAGAAGGGAGGATTGTAGAGTCCTAAGAAGGAGTGTTGGTATTCTTTCTGGGTTAATCTTATCCTTAAAAAATGACTGTGGTAGTCCAGGGAAAGGACTGCTGCATGGTATTCGTTATTGAGCTTGAAGTTCTAATAAGAGCTACAGTGCCAGTTATTGTTAAAAGAGTGTGGATGGTAGGAGGGGCTCGACGTTTCTGACAGTCAACATGGAGAGACGTTTGAAACTTAAAAACCCATTTCATTATTCTGTTACCATACGCCAAACAACAAGGTGAAAGATATTGGTTAAATTTGACAAAGATAATGGATCACTTCAAACATAAATCGTCATTACCTGGCAGGGAACAGAGTACCGCCGACTGAGCAGCTGATATTCCCCTCATAGCCCGGTCGATGGCTGCCGAGACTTTCCCCTGTTTGAGAAGCAGTTGTACTCGCTGCCCGCTTGGTCCAACGATACTCGGACAGTATTCACGCGTCGTTTCTTCACAGCAGAGTGTTCCTGGATCGAGATAAAAAAAGGAAATACTGTACATTAATTTATACCTAAATTTCAGTGGCTTAATGAGCACAAACTCTTTATTCATCAGTTTTCATTAGGTTTATTATTATGATTATCATAACTATTAATTTTATTATAGTTATCACTATTATTAGCATTATGTTTGTAATAATTGTTATTATTATTAACATTATTATCAATATTATTTGTGTTATTATAAGTTTTTATATTGGTTAATTAATACATGTATTTGTTTATCAATTAATATTTGTTTGTATTAATCAATTAGTTAGTGTATTATTATTATTATTAGTAGTAGTTGTTGCAGTAGTAGTATTTAATCCTTTGTTTGTATTTGTTATTATTTATTAATTATTATTATGATTTTGGAATTATTTATTTATTATTATTATCATTATTATTATTATTATTAATTTAGTAATTAATTTATTTTATTTTTATTATTATTATTATTATTTATTTATTATTATTTTTTTTTTTTTGGGGGGGGGGTTTACGAGGGAGAACCTCTTCCATGATTGTGATGTTAAAGAATTGCGGGAATTGACAACGTATTTCAGAGCGTGACAACAAGTGACGACTAAATATTGTGTCACTTATAATACATGAAATAGTGTAGGAATGTATATGTAAGTGTAAATGTCGCTAGAATTTATCGAAGACTCCTTTCTTTTTATAATCTGGTATCTTTGCTGTTATTCTGAAAATATAGTTTGTACCAAATAATGTTACTTTTACCAAAAAAGTTAGGTCGTAGGTGTACCAAATAGACATATTAGATTTCATATGTGAGTAATTAAGACATAAATTATAAGCCTTAATACAAAATAATAAGTATGCATACATATTCTAATTCTACTCCAATTTAAACAAGCTATTCATTTCGATTCATCGTGTTTTCAACAAAATGTCCCTGTAAGTCCTACATTTGCATAAACAATAGTACGGAAGTGTGGTTAAATTATTACACGTATTCAAATGTACATGTACTTACCGGTGAGCATGGCGATGATGAGAAAGGCACCAATTGACATGTTGAGCTTCATAATGTAAAACATGGACGTAATGGTTTTCAAATCAACGCGTATCCTGGAGAGGGATTGAAATTAGCAATTCCAAACAATCAATCATTATTAAAATATGTTGGAGTACGTAAAAAACAAATATTGTTTCGCTTTCTTAGAACAAATGATAATTCAGGAAATGAGCTTTAACACAAGGAAATAATGTCCAACATGTGAACTTTGTACGGTGTTGTGTAAAATGCTTATCGATTTAAGGAATCTTGTAACTATGTATTTTTTGGTTAACATGTTCGCTGAGTGATGCATGAAAAATTCCAAGGTGAATGAATATCACATGACTGAGTAATGAGCAAAATACAAGGTGATATTTGCCAACTCATTTTTTGTAACTCACATTTGTACACAGTTATGATTATAAATCTGAACACTTTAATCAAACATTGATAACAGAAGAGAAATTTAGAAAACCGAAAACTGTTCCATGTCTCGTTGGTAATGCGAATAAAACGAGGTATGCGTGAACCGTAAGTTTCAAGTAAGTTTTGAGGATTTTGACAATGTTACTAGATCCCAGTAATGCTTTGTTACCCCACATGAGGGCAATAATTACAACAAAAACATTTCATGATTCATAAGCATAGCTACCAGCCTGGTATTTTGACAGAAAGGGTGACATAGAATACAGTTGGTGTGTGATCAGTGATAATGCAGTTTAATCATTCAAGACATTTGTGCATTAGCACCTTTTGCAGAAGCCATCACATATCTGAGGTCATTCTGAAATCTAAAGCTACTGTGACACATTAAGTGGCCTTTTGGGGTATCCTTTATAGCGCTCCTTTACTTTATTTGAGTCGAGAAATAATTATTATGTGAGGTAATGAAAAGCAAAGTATAACATTTAGGAACACAAACATTTTAAAGACAAAGACAGGATAAACTTTTTTGTAAAAATTGTTTCAGAAGCAACACACATATTCATATATATCCGATCGAAGTAAATATTGTGGACCAACTTTTATTTAATTTGGAGAAAATACTTTAAAAACCTATTACTTCAAAAAATATACCAATCTTTTCGATATATTTTTCTCTTGAATAAATATTAAAACCAATTTTGCACCACATTCATATTTTTGGATAACGGCCCCTGTTTATTTTTTATCGTTAATATGTTTTACTAGAATTCAAGCATCATTGAATTATAATTGTTAGTTTTCAATGATAGCTTAAAAGTTTTATTTAATAAAATCCCTGTACTATCACTCCAACATAGTGTTAATAACAGTTAAAGTCATGTTAAACAGGTAATTGTTTGAAAAAAGTATTAACGCTCTTATTGAGTTTGTGATTGAACGAAGGAACTAAAATACTGACAATTAAAATCGAAATAATATTTGAATGATATTCAGTCGGGGCCTACGATTCCGAAACCAGCATAATATTTGTGAGAGGTTAAACATCATAATTTAATTCCGAGAAGAGATTTATAAACCTACACAAATGTTCTCTCTGAGAAAGATTAAAATGATAATAAATATCCGAATATGTTTATTTCAGGGTGGAATCTGAATAATAGCCAAATTGATAACATTATTATTGAATACATTTAGTAAAAATACATCAAACAAGAATCATACCAGACGAAATAAAATAACGAAGAAATTACAACGAATGAAAGGAAACAAATATATTTGCACAATTTGAAATTTATTCAATGATATCATATACAAGCTGTTCCCCGGGAATCTTTTCCATGTTAGCTTTACGAAGCCCCCAAATCCGAATTACCTGTATACAAGCAAGCATCAAGCACAACAAACAACAAAACAAATACAAAATAAGCATGTCGGGAGGGGGGGGGGGGGGGGGGGGTGGGGAGGAGACCATATTTCATCTACCAAGGTGAAGGGACATGGTTTGCGTCCCTCTCCTCTGCTTGGGCGTTGTCTGTGCACAGCTAACCTGTTTATTAGCACTGAAAAGTGTTACTTGTTAATTGTTATTCACTACGCCACTGAATTAATCTACTGTCAGTAGTATTATTGTCATTATTGATAAATCGGCTGATAATACTCACCACTATGGTTCTCTTCACTATTTCCTCAGTATGCGTCTGATTGTGTTATAGCAGTGCCGCTGGAGATACTTTTTTTAACGGACCTGTTAACTTGTTAGCTATTTCCTATCGCGTTCTACCTTGGAATTCGATAACATAAATATTTCCGTTCAAAAGAAGATCAGACATTAATCAGCTTAATCGGCGAGGGTTCCTATGCTTAGAGCAATACATACGATGAAACAATCAATACAATACTCGTTTGGATTGGTTAAAATTGTGTCTTTATTACAAATACAGCTATGCTTCAGTTCTGTATGTCACAAACGACTGGCGAAATAATAGTCAAGCATGTAGAAGAAGCTTCGAGAATGAGGCCTTTTTGCGTTTGATCTGCTAGTTAATATTCATATCTTTAGATTCATACAGCGAGATTTGACCAATGAGCGTTGGCGTGGCTGTGGCCATTCGCACTCCACAAATGACAGACTCACGCACACACACACACACACACACACACACACACGCACACACACACACACACACACACACACACACACACACACACACGCATACAGCATACACATGCGATACCACATACCTCAACTGTTTGATACGCACACCACACACATACCACGCGGATGCGTAACGTATAGGTGATAAACGCGCTCCTTGATTGCACTGATACATTCACTTTATAAGATTTTTCCACAGTTAATTGTTTAAGTCAAATCGCTTAGCAATGTTTCATAGTAAAATAACAATGACAGTTTACTTAGTGCAAATTTGTGAAAAAGTGATGTCAGTTTGTATCCCCTATCATTCTCGCGAAGTATCCGAATTCGGATACTGGGAACGATCAAACTTACTGAAGTAGGAGACTTTAGACTACAAACGAAAAACTTTCCAGAACACTATTATTTCCATAATCAGAGAGACCTATTGAAAACTAAAAACCCGTTTCATTATTATGC
The DNA here is from genome assembly GCA_037951105.1 of Echinarachnius parma. Taxonomy (NCBI): domain Eukaryota; kingdom Metazoa; phylum Echinodermata; class Echinoidea; order Clypeasteroida; family Echinarachniidae; genus Echinarachnius; species Echinarachnius parma. The sequence goes on along the minus strand of JBAMJV010003893.1, from coordinate 86,400 downwards.
TGCCATGAAACTCCGAGTGATTTCTGTTAAAGTTTAAACAGTTAATGGATGACTTTAACAATTTAGGGCCGACAATATGAAAATAGGGCTTGGCGCCCGTGTTTTAGTCACGTTCGCCAATTGTTCCTGTCTTCTATTCAGCTCCAAGAGCTTGTCAAAAGGCGCACTGACATTTCAATTGCCATAATGTAAACAAAAAAAATATGTCAGTCATTTTGGGAAACAATACACAGACGGTCGTCACAGAAGTGTGAAGTGATCTTGCGATGACATCATGATAAATAAACTTTACCAGTGCTTTGTTCAGATTTTGGAACAGATGCAGCCCTACAATTAGGCGGTCGAGATTATTGACAGATACAGTCCCCCTTTTCCACCCATATAATTTGTTCACAGAACAATGCAATTCGATAAAGCGGACATGGAACTTGTTATGCTACAGTCACATTTGCTCTACGGCGAGCGTACGGCGGCCGTACGCCCCCGAAATCGAGAGAAACGTGCGGCGGCCGCAGAAAATCTGCGGTGGCCGCAGGGTCCTCGTACGGCTTAACCGTATATTTTACAGGCCGTAGGGGTCGCCGTAGAATTATAACTAAAAGTTATAACTCTTTTTCATTTCTACGGTCGCCGAAGCAATTATACACCCCGTAGCCATGGCTACCACTCCTATACTCTATAGGGGTGTAGCTGTAGCGTCAGTCTGGCCGTACGGTTGCCGTATGGCCCCTCTGCGGCCGCCATGCGGTCGCCTTGCGGGCGCCTTGCGTCTGCCTTGATATTTATTCAAATAGACTACGGCAACCGCAGGGACGCCCTAAGGCGACCGTGCGTCATCACTTTAAAGGCCGTATGGCAGCCGCAGATTTTCTGTCTCCACAAATTAAAGATACGCCGTGCGGCGGCCGTGGTAAATGTGACTGCTAATGCATGTGACCGTAAACATTATACGGCGGCCCTATTTTTGTAATTGGCCGTAGAAATGTTAGACCGTGCGGCCGCCGTGCCAAATGTGACTGAGTCATTATGTCTTAATATTTAATTGTGAGATCGTCATGGTTATATGACTTTGACGTTGACATTTCATCATGGTATTGATATCTTCATTATAACAATATGAAGGCTACACGTTCGCGATGATAAATCAATGAATGGAAATGCCGATATTGAAGCCTTTTCAACTCCTTTATTTATATGCATAACATAATGTAACCATGGAAGTGGTCACGTACTATAATATTTGACATGGTACACAAGAAACGCACATTTCTCCAAATAATCAAGCAAGTTGACAAAGCGGATATGGAGAGAAATCGTGTCGTACAGGGATGGTACAGTTTTGGGTTAAAGGGGTAAAACAGTTTTGGTAAGGCTGAGCTTTTAATAGTAACCAAATCCTGCACAATAACATTACAACCTAATACTTATAACTCCACCATGCTCATAAGGTATAGATAATTACAAACGTCTAAGTAAAAAGACTGTTATCATTTAAAAAGATCAACTAAAACACAAGAGGGCGCTCTCTAAAAAAGCATTGATCTAAACAATTTTTCATATAAAATTATGCATGTGATTTTTTTTGTTGAAATAATAAACTGCTAACCCATAAACATATAATTAGATATAATAATGAGTTTTAAACTCTGATTACATTTCCTGTAAACTAATTTTTTGATGTTTTGTTTTCTTTTTTTTCTGATGTTGTTGTTGCATACTTGAATGAACTACTAAAACTTTTCTCTTTTGTTTTTCTTGATATTTGTTAGAACATTATTTAGATGTTGGTTCCCTTTAAGATAATTACCTGGAGGAAATCAATCTGTTTTCATGGGGGACTCAAATCAGCAATGCAATCTGGCAAATTTGTGGACAACTTCAAATCTGTATTACGCACAAGATGTTCATTTTCTTTTAATGTTTTCTTATATCATGTATATGGTCACCCTTGTTGAGTCCCATAAAACAACTTCAATGATCCATAGTCTTCTTATTTTTTTTGACGGATTGCGACCAAACTTTCAAACAGTATTCCCTTAGTTACTACTTGACACTGGTTCATCGTCATTTGATGTTTATTTGTACGATCGGCATGACAATATGAATTTTATATTGACATTTCGATTGACGCATAGTTAATTATATATGCAATCATAACCATTGAGGAACAATTGTGGGTACACGTTCGTGTCGAAAAGTCAACTGGTGACATGATCAAAATGGAACTTTACAAATCCCTCGTTTCTAATTAAGAATGAATTATCCCTAGAATTACGACAATCGTAAACGATATGTTTAACAAAGTAGAGCAGATGAATTTTATCTGTCGTGATCGGATTAATATTTACTTGTGAGATCGTCATGACAATATGGATTTGTCATCGTCATTTCAATGGACACATTGCTAACAATGGCGGCAATTTAACAAAAGTAGTTATACCTTCGTGATGAAAAGGCAACTGATTGACATCGAAAGTAATCTTACTGTGAACTGATCAGAATTTAACTTAACAAATTCCATGTTTATAAATAAGAATTAATTAGCTATAACATTACAACAATCGTGACAACAAAAGCGAAAAGAAGGGCAGATTTATTTAAATATTTCCCTGTGATGTACTAACATTTTGATTGACGCATTTTTAATTATGTCGTCATTTAAACAAATTGTGGAACACGTTATCATGATGAAATATCATGGACATCAGGATAAAAACTTTTTACATCACTCGTTTATATTTAAGAATTAAATACGCCCTACACATAAACCAATTGTGATGAATATTCGTCAGAAATGCGCAGGTAGAAGAAATATATTTTAGTCAGAGAACAAGGTGAAATATTGTCCATGGGAAAATGTCCCTATACCGGAAATAACACAGTATGTCACAGTGTGAACACGCTGTGTTTCACAGTGTGGGCCACAGTGTCAGCACACTTTGTAGACATTGTTAAATTGGAGCATTTTCACAGTGTGAGCACCTATCACACTGTGAGCACACTGTGAGCACACTGCGAAATTGCTGAGATATACACTGTGAACACAGGCAATTTTACACTATTTCGACAGTGCGCTCACAGTGTGTTCACATTATGGTCACTGTGTGTTTACAGTGTGTGTTATTGTCCACACTGTGACACCAGTAGGGATGATCCGTCTTGATCGGATTATTTACTTGTGACATCGTCATGACAATTTAACTCCGTCATTTCTATTTTAATTGACGCATTTTTAATTTTTCTTTTTTTACTTGTCTTTTTTTAAAACAAAATAAATGCCGTACACGTTATTATGAAGAAATATTATCTGATGGACTTCAAGAGAATAACTTTTAATCATTCCTCGTTTGTAATTACGCCATACACATACAACAATTGTGATGAATATTCGCCAGAAATGCGCCGGCGGAACATAATTCATGTTAGTCAAAGAACAAGGTGAAATATTGACCATGGAAAAATGTGTTGTGAGATCGTCAAGACAATATGGATTTGCTATCGACATTTCGATTGACGCATTGCTAATGATGTCACCATTCTAGTTCGTGATGAAACGTCAAACGGATTAACATAAAAAGTGAACTTACTGTGACATTATGATAATTACACTTTACTATGTCTCTATATAGAGTTAGGAATTGATTAAGCCTTAGGATTACAAGACGTATCAACAAATATTTGACAAAAGTACGCAAGTAGCGCACATTTCCCACCTTCAGAGAACAAGGGGAATTAAAATAGTTATCACTATTCATTGCCATTTCGATTGATCATTGTTAATGATTTCACCATTGAACAAATTGTGGGTGCACGTTATCATTATGGAAAAAGTATCTGTCGGAAATAAAGAGAATGACTTTACAAATCACTTGTTTATAGCCCCACGCATACTGAAAGAAGCGGCCGAACAGTTAGCCCCATCTCTTTGTAAATTGTTTAATTTGTCTCTTTCATGCGGCGATTTACCGGTTGATTGGCGCACAGCGAACGTGTGTCCGCTTCATAAAAAGGGAGAAAAAGAGGACCCCGCTAACTACCGTCCTATTTCGTTAATATCTATTGTATGTAAGACATTAGAAAGAATTGTGCGTAAACGACTTGTAGATCACTTTTCGTTGAATGATATACTTAATGATAATCAACATGGATTTCGCGAAAAGAGATCATGCGAAACTCAATTAATTGAAGCTATTCATGATTGGGCAAACTTGTTAGAATCTGGCGCAGATATACACATTGCTTTCCTTGATTTTTCGAGAGCATTCGATTCTGTCCCTCATCATTTGTTATGTAATAAACTCAAGACATGTGGAGTTTTAACACAACATTTACAGTGGATTATGAATTTTTTGAAGAATCGCACACAACGTGTTGTTTTAAATGGAGAATACTCTGACTGGATCCATGTTACGTCCGGTGTCCCTCAGGGGACCATATTAGGTCCAATTCTTTTCTTATGTTATATAAATGATTTATCTGACAATATAATATCTGTTATTCGTTTGTATGCAGATGATTGTATTGTATATAATAAAATTAAGTCTGTAGAAGATTGCAGTTTACTTCAGAAAGATTTAGATGAACTTAGTAATTGGAGTAAAAAATGGTTGTTAAATTTTAATGTTTCGAAATGTAAAGTTATGAAGATGTCTCGTAAGAATAAAACAATAGATTTTAATTATGAATTGAATGGATATGAACTAGATATAACGCACACTGAAAAATATCTTGGCATTGTTATAAATGATACTCTGAATTGGAAATTCCATTGTCAGGAATTATATAAAGTTTGTAATAAGCTTATAGGTGTGTTACGAAGATCATTTGTTAATTGTCCCCCACATATTTTAAAGAAACTGTATGAAGCTATTGTAAGATCACGCTTAGAATACTGTTGTATTGCTTGGGACCCACACTGTGAAAGTCATAGAATTATACTTGAACGTATTCAAAAGCGTTGCGTTAGGATGATGTGTAGTGACTGGGAAACCTCATATGAACATTTATTAAATCAAATGAGATTATGTACCTTAGAAAAAAGAAGATTGTACTATAGATTGGTTGCTTGTTATAAATTACAAAATAATCTGATGCTTGTAAACTATACACACAAATTTACATATGCATCTAGGATTGGAAGAAATGACCATTCATTGAAATTAAAAGTACGATTTGCTAGAACAGATTATTATATGAATTCATTTTATGTAAACACAGCTCGTGACTGGAATAAACTTCCACAGTATATTATAAATAGCCCTTCCCTTATATCTTTTAAAAGGGCACTGAAGTTACATTTACATAATTGTATAGCTCTTATACCGGTTAATTGAGTGTGTGTAAATCTTCAATATGTTTTAATTGTACAATTGTAAATATTATTATGCAATAAGGGAAACAGACATTTGTTTGGGCTTCTGCCTTTTCTGTTTTCCATTGGCTGTTTTTATATTGTCAATAAACTGAATAAATAAATAAAACTTTTGGGCATTATTTGTTATGCTTTTTCGGAAAATAAAGTTAAAATTGACACATTCTACAAATAGATTTGTATAACGTCACAGCTTTTGTACTCTATAACTAAATTTGGTTTGGATTCGTAACGGATGCGCGGTGTCATAATATTGCCAACCTCTTGAGCATGGTGCGGAGTTTAAACCGGACCAGTGTTATGCAGTGGACACAAAATTGAATTAGCACATTTCAACATGGTCACCCGCTGCTTAGTATCCCCAAGAATTGTACACAGTAACATCAATAATGACAAATATTCCACACAAATTCACACGTAGAGCAGATTTGTTTTTATTCAGAGCAGGAGGTTAAATTGATTTGTACAGTATCAATACTTTGCCATTGTATCGATCGCCGTCAAATATGAATTCAAAATTGACATATCAATTGCCGTACCAATGGTTACATGAATAAGAGGTTATAATTGTAGGAAAACAAAAACAAAAACAAAATAAGCACACAATTCTGATGTCAGAATAATTTTTGTTGATCGAAATTAGTTTAGAAACAGCTGAAATGTCCATAAATATGTCCGTTTGGTATCAATGTTTGACAAAAACTGTACTATCCATTTAATTTAGATTTAGTATTAAGAACTGTTATATACAATTAGGGAAATTATATACCGCATAGCGACATCAAATAATGACATTATACTTATTATTACTAGATTCCTATTTAAAGGGATAGTTGAGTTTTGGTATAGAGGGCGCTACACAAAATAATTTGTTTGTGAGATAAAATACTGAGTGGCAAATTCGAAAGAGCATACAATTTCAATGACAGAATAAACTTTATCTGATCAAAATCTGTTCAGAAATGGCTGAAATATCCATAAACATAACCATTTGTAATAAAATGTGGGGCCCCACAATTATTCAATTATTTCAAAATGTTAAAAATGCTTCCTCTTTTCAAACATTGACAAAAGAGGTTTTTATATGGTTGTTGATTATCTTCTATTTCAACAAAACATCACATGCACAATATTTTATTTAAAATGGTCGAAACCGATTAGTGTTTAGAGAGCGCCCTCTTGAGATTTCACGGCTCTTTTTTTGAATGAAAACAGGCTTTTTACGTAGTCATTTGTAATTTTGTATTCCTTTCGAACATAGTGGAGTTATAAATATTAGTTTGTAATGTAATGGTGCAGGTTTTGCTTACTAAAATTCAGTTTGACCAAAACTGTACTCTCTTTACCAGAACTCAACTATCCCTTTAAAGTGGCCAGGCAAACTAAAAGAAAGTTATCTTCTGTTCATCTCTGTTAGTGTACACATCAACTATTTGTAAACCATTTGACCCAAACATATTTTGTTTATTTTAAAACATTTTTGTAATTTTTTTTCTCCATATTGTGAAGCCCCCACTTCTGAAAACCTCTCCAGACTAAAATTATATTGTTGACCTGTTGTGACATCATCAGCCATTCACTACTCAGTTACAAAGAAGTTACCTTCACCCAAGCTGAGTGCCTAATCACAATAGCATCACACGGTTGAATAGAATACCAACTCACACAACTTAAATTTCAATAGCTGTTGCTATGTCAGAAGAAAATCACTGTTTTAGCTATTGCATGGAGGTATGCAGGGCATGCTTTTGTGTGGATGTTCTTTTTGTACTTTCATCTTTTGTTAATCTCATGGTAGCTGACCAGTGATTGACAGATGATGTCACAACAGGTCAACAATATAATTTACTCTGGAGGGGTTTTTAGGAGATGGGGCTTAGCAACATGAAGAAAAATAAATGATAAAATGTTTAAAAATATACAAAACATATTTAGGTCAAACCGTTTACAAATATTGAATGTGTACACTAATACAGATGAACAGAAGTCAACATGCATTTGGTTTGCAGGGCCCCTTTAAATACTTTTCAAACGAAACACACCTGGGCTATAATTTTGTAGAATTATTAATACATATTTAATTTCAACAACTATTATGTACAATTAGAGTACATTTAGCATGATTTTTCGACACAATTTTGTTTATTATCATTATTATGACTACTTTTTTTAAAAACATTTATCAGCATTAATTTTCAATAATAATTTTATGAATTATTATATGAACAAATATACACACCTCTGTTAAGCCGCAATGAGAAATTTTAATTGTATTTAGCTACGATATTTTTTAAAATATATAAATATGATCATTTCTAGTTTCCTTTTTACATTTTGTCAGCATAAACTGTCTCTTATATTCTTTGAAACAAAACGAGATTTACCTATACAATTATGATTAATACATTTGTACTAATAGATACATATTTTTTTTAGCGATACAATCATCTTTTTGTATTTATTTGCATTACTTATAAGCATTATAGTTTTGAAACAAAATACACTTCATCTAACACGCTATTATTGATACATATTGATAATTAAGAATTGTTTTTACAACACAGAAATTACATTTGCCGATTAAACACAGTTCTGTTATCAAATGATTAATATAATTATTTGTTTTCCTTTGTCAGCATATATCTGCTTTCTACCATACGTTCAAGACGAAACAAACTTCAGTGCAAACGGTATGATTCATACACATTTGTACAATTATAATAATGAAAAACAGCGAAACCCATGAAACCCCATGAAAATTGTTTTCCACATTTGTATTATAGTTTTGGACATTTATCATACTTTTGAAACGAAACACTTGTGCACTAAAAACGCTAGATTAGAACATATTTATTACGAATAATTGTTTTGTACAATTAAAGGGATAGTTCAGATTTTGTTCAGAGGGCGCTTTAATAAATTACTAATTTGTGAGGCAATGAAAACCAATTGTTATTTTTGTAAAAGCACGTTATTTCCAAGGTAAACAAAAATTATTTGATAAAAAATCGGTTCAGGAACAGCACAAATGTCAATCAATAAATCCGATTGGAATATATTTGGAACCCACATTTATTTGATAATTAAACAAAATATTAATGTAATGCTAAGATTTTACGAAAAAAAAACCTAACAGGGTCTTTAATAGTTGTTGATGATCTCTCTTGTTATATCACATTCACAATTTTTCATGATAAATAGTTGAGACCAACATGTTATTTTAGAGAGCGCCCTCTAGTGTTTTTTTACGACTGCTCTTTGAATGATAACATATACTACTGCCTTAGCCGTTTGTACGTTGTTCTATCTTTCGGGGATGGTGGAGCTATGATTATTAGTTTGTGATGGTATCGCGCAAGTTTGGCTTACTAAAATTCAGTTTGAGTAGAAGAGTACTATCCCTTTAAAGAAATTATGCATTATTTAGCGACACTTACACATTTTATCATCATTATGAGTACTATTTACCTTTGTCAGCATTGACTTTCTATAATACCTTTGAAACAAAATCACCTAATTTAACACATTATAATTGATGATTAGTAATTGTTCTAATACAATAAGAGCGAGTATATTTAGCGACAAAAACACTATTCTCTTATTATTACTATAAGTATGTTGATATTGTTCAGCATTTACTTTCTAGTATACTTTTTGAGACAAAACAAACTTCAACCACATATTTATTAGTAGTAATTGTTCTTTACTAGACAGCTAAATTAAATTTAGCGACACAAACATATGTTGTACTCTCATTATATGTACTTCTTAAAAAGAAAATATATATATTGAAACCAAATACACTTAATCTATAAACACGTTATAATTGATACATATTGAGTATTAAGAATGGTCAATTACAATGAAAAAAATAAATAACATTTAGCGACAAAAACACAATACTGTACAACTATTTCTTTCATTGGTCAGCTTATTTATTTTCTAGTAAACTGTTGAGAAAAAACACACGTCAAATTATATGTGTATGATATGATTCAAACATAATTATTTGTTACCGATATTTTTGTACGTACAGTTAAATGATCTAGTAATTGTGTTCAAGTGAGCGAAAGCTGGTAAATATGTATGTTTGTGATTGTATACGTCCACCGAGTGATCTGTGAAGGTTCAACGGTAAATTAATGTCATATGACCGAGTATTTAGCGAAAATGAAAAGTGATATTATTATCTACTGGATAAGTATGAATCTGAATACTAAAATCATGCATATCCTTATAACGGAGGATAATTTTGAACAACAGAAATCTATTCCAAAATTCTCTTGCTATTATGAATACAATGATGTATGCCAGAACCACTAGATTTCAAACTAAGTTGTAAGCATTTTGACAATGATACTTGATCCCTTTAAATAAATTATATTTAGCCAGAAAAACAATATTATATTATCCTAAGAATTATTACGTTTGTTTCAATTTGTCAGCATATACTTTTTAACAAACTTTTGAAAGAACACGCACTTCAACTAACACGTCATCAGGCTTACATATTGATCATACAAATGGTTTTGTACATAATAAACATATTAAGCGACACCATCACAATTGATTATAATTATATGTACTATTTCTCCTTTTTTCTTTACATTGGTCAACATGTCCTTCTGTTATCCCTTTCAAATCAAACACAGTTCAACTAACGCGGTATAGATAATACAGATTTATTATCAAGAATTAGTCTGTACAATAAGATGAATTATATTCAACAACACATAACACAATTTCCTATTACTACTACGAAAATTGTATTTGTACATATTAGTCATATTTTTACTATTCATCATAACTATATATTCATCAAATTAATTTATGTACCAGCATAATACTCCATCATTAATTTTAAAGGAAACACTTGCTCCTGACCAAAAAAATGACCAAACGATAACAAATATAAGGATACAAACTCATTAAACATAGAAATATACATATAACGTGTTTTTTCGTCTGACCACGCTGTGTCACTGTTGTAGCACAATTTGTACATTTTCGTTAACACTTAGTGCCGCTCCTAATTTTCCTCTCTTAAAATGTGAATGATTACGCTGCGTATCACAAATAACAAGATTGATTTAGTTACATCCGAGTAAATCTGAGACGTATCTTATCTTATATTGCCAATAATATCAATAGCGCAATGTGACATTTTCACACAACGTTGGATATTTTACACTCGATAGAAAAATGATCATCTGGGACCGTATTCATACATTTCCCTCCGTTTACGTAGTCCGTTGCTAGTATGATAGATGAGCAAATAATATTTGGTAAACCCTATAAGTTAACAACTAAAGGATCTTGGGTTTAGTAAATAGCTGCCTCATTAGAAATCGACTTAGTATAACACTAAACGAACTAAGCTAGCGGGGTTTGATGAATACGGGACCAGAAAGTAACTGTCCGCAGAGAACAGATACAATTCTGCCTTTACCAGCCATACTACAGTGACTTAACTCTTTGCTGGCGTCAGTCCACGATAATTTGACACACCACTTCTGGAATTTCATAAGAACCATCATAGGCGCAAGGAAGGTCATTCCACTCTCCGTCCTTCCGGATGTGAGCGCAATCTTCACCTCCATTAGCTGCATTATTCGGCTGATCATATCTCCAGTCTAAAAGAATCAACATTTCATTATTGATCAAATCATTGTTAATTTTGTATTGCATGTTGTGATCTTCTATGTTCCATTTTATTCATATAAAGTTCAAATGCATGATAACGAGCCTATTAGGAAATTATTTGCAAACTATACATGGATTACAATGTACAATAAGATAGCACAACAAATAAGCCCCCATAAACAGCTCCCAATCAATTCTAAACCAATAATATTTTTGACAATGCTGTCTCGACCAAAATATTTCTACAATTATTATGTATATTTTATATGTAAATCAGAGACATCCATCACTTCATATAATGTGATTAATTAACCTCTTTAATCATACACTGTTTGTCATAATGTTGGAATATTTTTTTTTATAGATACAACTTTATTCTTTTTCCTGTTATTTACGCCTAATGAATCATTTTAGAATAAAAATTATCATTACATTATGTTTCCAAACTACCAATGAACAATACATGGTAGCATGAATTTGCATTAATTAATGTATTCTTTTTTTTGAGCTTTGAAAGGCAGGACCTTTGATGATTGGCCCCTTTCCTTCTCCAAATCGTATGTCCAACGAGTCATCGTTATGGGTCATTTCTTAAAGTAGGCCGTGAGATTTTCAACCAAAATTTGCACAGAGACTCTCGAGGCCATACCCGGTCCAATGTCATTGGCTACCCGCCGAACGATGCTTGTGCTCCACCAGGAAGGGGTGTCAACAAGCAATATCCACTATTTCGTTGGACCATCGCAGGTTAAGGTCTGTAAAGTCCTCAGATGTCATCGATAGAAGGGTCAATTAAAGCCAAGATTATCTCTAGGACGTTTACCATTGACCACCAGGATAGATTATAATTGCATAACCTGTGCCGTAGAAACCGGAAATGCCAAAAAGGAGCCTTCGCCGACTATGAAAAAAACACTATGGAATCAACGCCTTCCGCCAAACTGTACATCAGCAATCCCTCTAACATGGTCACATAGCAAAACAAACTTCCAAGTGTCCACCCAATACCATGTAACCGAGATTTACTGGACGTCCCTGGACTAGGGCGCCCAGAAGATTTCCGCCTGGATAATAGAGATATGTCATCTTAATGGGTACGAGCCATACCACTGTTGGGACGTCACAAACTCAAGTCGTTTAGTGAATGCAGACAACTTGGAACTTGGAATCATTTGTCTTCCATCTGTTTGGTCAAGGATGTTATGGCTCGTACCCATTAAGATGACATATCTCTAGTGTCCAGGCGGAAATATGGTATTGGGTGGACACTTGGTAGTTTGTCTTGCTATGTGACCATGTTAGAGGGATTGCTGATGTACAGTTTGGCGGAAGGCGTTGATTCCATAGTGTTTTCTTCATAGTCGGCGAAGGCTCCTTTTTGGCATTTCCGGTTTCTACGGCACAGGTTATGCAATTTTGTGATAATCTATCCTGGTGGTCAATCGTAAACGTCCTAGAGATAATCTTGGCTTTAATTGACCCTTCTCTCGATGACATCTGAGGACTTTACAGACCTTAACCTGCGATGGTCCAACGAAATAGTGGATATTGCTTGTTGACACCCCTTCCTGGTGGAGCACAAGCATCGTTCGGCGGGTAGCCAATGACATTGGACCGGGTATGGCCTCGGGAGCCTCTGTGCCAATTTTGGTTGAAAATCTCACGGCCAACTTTGAGAAATGACCCATAACGATGACTCGTTGGACATACGCCTTGGATAAAGAAAGGGGCCAATCATCAAAGGTCCTGCCTTTCAAAGCTCAAAACAAAAGAATTAATTAATGCAAATTCATGCTACCATGTATTGTACATTGGTAGTTTAGAAATATAATGTAATGATTATTTTTAGTCTAAAATGATTCATTAGGCGCAAAAAACAGGAAAAAGAATGAAGTTGGATTTAAAAAAAAAATTCCAACATTATGACCAACAGTGTAATTGTCAAGTAAAATACAACATTTAACGGCTGACGGTACAAAGATAAAAAACAAACATACCCAGTTTCCAAAGTCACAAGAAATTGCGCAAGTTCTTTTGAATGTTGATCAAATGTAAAATGTAATTGCGATTGTTATTCAGTGAAATTTGAAGTTTCTACATTCTCAATGAACTGCGATTGTGACATTATGTTTGAGAAATTAGAAATATGAGCATTTTGTCTTAATGTGCGATAACTCGACTTTAAAATAATGGTTACCATATATTTTGTTCCTAACTATTAACTACGAAATTGTGAAATGTATTTGTCATGAGAATATTAGCAGTTTTATAGTTATAGTTACAGTTTAGGGGGAACTTACGTTTTCTTTTAGGTTTATAATGGTCTGGCTCATTGTAATTACATTGTATATCACACTACGAAATGCATCCTATCATCGAATTTTTTTTCTTCAGTAAAATCTTCTGGCAATAATATGTCAATAACCGGTCGTTATATATTTAATGTAACTAGCTTTATGATGGTTATTTCATAAAGTAGACATTTATTGAACATGTCAATTAACCATTACTAGAGAGCTGTATTGCCGTCATATCTGGGATAGAACGCGAAGAAACATACAATATGTCAATGCGAATGTACACTCTTATGTTCCCAGGATAGCTATAGAAAGAACAAAATGGAAATGTCATGCCTTTACCTAGATATTATAGCAACGAGGAAACTTACTTCTGTAATCACCGAGTGTTCCAGCTCTATCCCTCTCACATATCCAGACGCGTTCTGTCTCGATGTCGTTGCAATTCAACCAATAGCTGTTGATAGCCGTGACATCCCTAAAGGCCACCACCTCAGCCTCAGAATCGATGTACAGAAGAGAAGGAAGGCGGTATGAGTCCCCGTACCAAACCTTAAAAGAAAGAAAAACAAATCTATAGATTTGTCTATTTGTCCATTTCAATTCAACCCAAAGGGGATAACGCCGGGCACAATAGTTATCCCCAAATATGTACATTTCAGCATTTTCATCGATGTACAGGAGAGATGGATAAATGAGTTCCCGTACTAAATCTTCATACAAACAAATGGAAAAAATCAGAATATGCATAATTATAAGTCTTTACATAATATACGACTAAAGATATACTACACAAAAACATGTGTAAGAATATTTGTTTTTATTTAATTTCTGATAGATGTGGACCAAACTTTTGTGCGCCTTATTCGCCTCGTATATTGCCCGCACATAATATTTTAAACTAATATAGTTAGTATACAGATATTGACTGTCTTGAGGGGCAATATAACATTTGAGATCCTCGAGGGAAGTTATATTTGTGTCGAGGGACATTATATTTTTCCGAAGCGCGTAGCGCTGAGGAAAAATATAATATTTCGAGACAAAAATATAAATAAGGGAAATGAAATGTTATATGGTTCCCGAAGGAAAAAGTCAATATCTGTTATATTATGATGACCTATATAGATACAAATCAAGATAAATATAAATAGGTGTTGAAATAAAATTATGGACAAGGGAGAATCATTAGATTAAATCGAAATCCTTCCAGTAAAACAGACGTGTTATTTTCGAAATGCTGCGCAAAATGCTTCTTTATTCGACCTTCCTTTCAAATTTACTTTCGGATCGCGCAATCTCCGTAGAAAGCTTGACAACGCTGCGCGTGCCAGGATGCTAATACGCGCACAATTGTTCATCTTCACACACCCATTGTGACGTAAATTACGTCATACCAGTCAATATAACAGCGTTATATTGACTGGTTGGTCAATCGCACACCAGTATCTTTATAGGTCATATAATAATTGTAATTTGTTCCACTAGGCCATCGCTGCAAAGAACTTCAGCATAACCCCTATATGCGTTTATATTCGTATGTCTAACAAAGTACACAGTGAAACTCATAAACAATCATAGTGTGACGTCTTTCGACACTTTATAAAGGCCCCAACAGGTCTACACAAAAATGTGGCACTGTGCCACGTTCATTACATTGTAATGTTCCGGTTCTGAGGAAATTGTTCTTTCATTGTTCCGTATTGGGAAATAATATAGGTTTTCCCGGCCAATTTTATACTTTTCTTACTCAAATTCAAATTCCCGCGTATCGTGTTTGCAGACGAAATCGGTCAATCGGTCAATTTCACAATTGCAACATCCACATTCATTTATTGGCACCCATTTATTTAATTACAGCAATCAAAATCATGCAACATGCAACCAATTTAGTTTTGGGGCACATGTATTCATGTTTCATGCATTTAAATTAAAGGGGTAGTTTAGTTTTGGTAGAGAGGGCGCTGCACATCACAATTTTTGTGTGAGGTAATGAAAAACTGAATGTCGAATTTGAGAGAACATGCAATTTTAATGGTAGAATAAACTTTATTTGGTCAAAATCGACCCAGAAACGGCTGAAATATCAATAAATATATCTGATCTTATAATTATTTGGGGCCCAAATAATTAGATGATTGTTAGATTTTTTTTTTAAATGCTTGCACTTTTTCAAAAATTTTCAAAAGCGTTTTTTGAATAGTTGTTGATGATCTCGCTATTGATTCATTATATCAATAAAACATCACATGCATAATTTTGTGTGAAAAATGAGTGAAACCAATGCCTTTTAAAAAAGCGCCCTCTTGTGTTTGAATGGCTCTTTTTGAATGATAACAGGCTTTTTACTTAGTCGTTTGTAATTTTGTATACCTTTCGAGCATGGTGGAGTTATAACTATTAGTTTATAATGTTACTGTGCAGATTTTAGCTACTTAAGTTCAGCCTTACCAAAACTAAACTACCCCTTTAAGTAACATGGTTCGTCAATTAAGATTCTTTTTGGCATTCAATTTCATATAATATACGCCAACAAGTTCGCACTTCGTACAAACAGTTTCACTATATTTACTCACACATACATACATAAAAAAACAAAAAACAAACATGCCAACATACCAGGGGCGTAAATCCGTACCGAGGAGTGGGGGGGATGATCGGCGATAGCTATCACATACTAGCACGAGCACAAGCCCACAATAATTTACGCACACGCGCGCGATCGCGCCCGGGGGGGGGGGGGGGGGGTGGGGGGGGGGGGGGTACTCAGATTATAGTCGGACGAGGGTGTGCGGCTGAGACCTCCGAACCCATACCCACATCCAAGGGTCCTTTTGCTGTAAATAGGTACCCATGTCTAATGATTTTTTGTAGAGAATGGACCCATGTCTAAGGATTTTGGGTGAAAAATGGACCCATGTCTACTCTAAGGATTTCGAACTTTAAATACAAAATATAATTTTTTTTTTTTTAACTGTAATATAATACAATGGCCAATAATTTTGCAGTTTCTTGATAAAATTCTTTATTAGTAAACTGTGCCATACTACAGGGGCGGCGCCATGGTATTTTCTTAGGGAGGGCGAAAGTGTATACTTTGAGGGCGCGAAGCGCCCGAGCGAGGGAGCGAAGCGACCGAGCGGTGGGAGGGTGTGGGAGGGGGTTTTCCCCCCTCCCACACCAGGGAGCTTTGGCAATTTTTACACTAGAATGGAGCTATCTGGTGCATATCGGAGGTGAAATTCTCAAATGTTCAATTGATAGAAAAACAGTGAATAGTCTTTAATTATGTAAGGTAATTTGCATAAATATGAATAATGCGAGCGAGCGGTGCGAGCTTGAAAATGTTAACAATTTCACATCGGCCATTTGTTTCAATATTATTGTGTGGGTATATTCGTTTCTATTACTTATGATATGGCGTTATGCAGGGTTATATATAAACACCCGAGGTTGTGAAATATTATGTATGCGAGCGAGCGGAGCGAGCTTGCAAATTTTAGCAATTTTACATCGGAAAATGCCATTTGTTTCAATATTATTGTATGGGTATATTCGTTTTATTACTTATGATATGGCGTTATGAAGGGTAATATATAAACACCCGAGGTTGTGAAATATTATGTATGCGAGCGAGCGGAGCGAGCTTGAAAATTTTAGCAATTTCACAGCGGAAAATTGCCATTTGTTTCAATATTATTGTATGAGTATATTCGTTTTATTACTTATGATATGGCGTTATATAATATACACACCCGAGGTTGTGAAATGTTATGTATGCGAGCGTATGTCAAGCCGTTTTAACATTTATTCCTATTTCTTGATATCAAGAATTACCATTGCTTTACAACAGAAAATCATTTCTTGATATCAAGAAATGAATTCTTGATATCAAGAAGTCGAATTCTTGATATCAAGAATTGAATTCTTGATATCAAGAAATAGGAATAAATCTTAAAACGGCTTGCCATACGAGCGAGCGGAGCGAGCTTGAACATTTTAGAATTTCACAGCGGAAAATTGCAATTTGTTTCAATATTATTGTATGGGTATATTCGTTCTATTACTTATGATATGGCGTTATGAAGGGTAATATATAAACACCCGAGGTTGTGAAATTATTATGTTTGCGAGCGAGCGGAGCGAGCTTGAAAATTTTAGCAATTTCACATCGGCAAATCATACACACATAAAAAAAACTCATTTCTCATGCATTATGCTTTCTTTCTTCTTCTTCTTCTTCCTTCTTTCTTTTTTCTCTCTTTTTTTTTTGAATCTCAGGGGGGATGATTTGTACAGGCCATCCCCCCTCCTTCATGAGCGGGGGGGGGGGGGGGGGGATGCATCCCCCCATCCCCCCCGGGATTTACGCCCCTGCAACATACATATATGCTTGCATAAACCTTAACTTCGGTCGGACTGCTTGTCAGATGTCAGATTCTTTCCTTCTTTTTATTCTTCTCTTTAAAAAAATGTCCATGTTGATAATTTTCATTTTATAGAACATTTGATCGCATATTAAGATGATAATTAATAATGCTGTATTCAAACAATGTTCAATTGAAAATGCTCGTTCATCCGTCGATCAGTTCACGGGCGAGACATCTGGGCAGATAGACCTGGCCAGGAGTGGCAATACCAATGCCCGCACTAACCGTGTTATTTCAATTTGAATGCAGTTATTTTAAAACTTGTCTGACTATTGGTAAATATGAATGGAAGGAGAGAGACCGAAAACAGGTGGAGATAAAATTGAATGAAGGTTCACAAAAATACTAGTACAACACTTGTATAATGATCATACGGAGCAATCCAAGTTTGGGTGAAATTGAATGATCAGATTATCAATTTGACCAAGAAAAGTATAAAATTGGCCGTGAAAACCTATACAAAACACACAAAAGCAGGAGATTAACAAACCTCGGGCAGGTTGTTACAGTAGTCCTTGGCCTCCTGCCAGGTCATCTGCTGCCGGGGGAAGAGGTAACGCTTCCCATTGCCCAGTATCCATCCTGAAGGATAGTACAGGAGTAAATATGTACACATGTTTAATATACTTAGGTGCCCCTCCTCGACGCCATTGTAATCGTACTTAAGATCGCTAAAATGGAAGTTAGGGGAACTAAGTTTTGGCGAGAGGGTATATCTGCGCCTCTCATAGTATAGGTAACATCCGTATAATAATGTACATTGGACCTAAAAGCTTCCATTAAAGGGATAGTTGAGTTCTGGTAGAGAGAGTACAGTTTTAGTCAAACTGAATTTTAGTAACCAAAACATGCACCATAACATTACAAACTAATAATTATAACTCCATCATGCTCAAAAGGAATACAACAATTACAAACGACTAAGTAAAAAGCCTGTTATCATTCAAAAAGAGCTGTTTAAACTAAAGAGTGCGCTTTAAAAAAATGCATTTGTTTAAACCTTTTTAAATAACATATTGTGCATGTGATGTTTTGTTTAAATAGTGATTAGATAGGGAGATAATCAACAACTATCTAAAAACCTCTTTTGAAAATTTGTGAAAAGAGGAAGCATTTTAAAACGAATTTCAACGGCTGGTTAAAAATTCTCTAAAAAACCTAGGGCCCCAACTTCATTACACATTTTTATATTTATGGATATTTCAGCCGTCTCCGAACCGATTTTGATCAAACAAAGATGATTTTATTATTTAAATATTATGCTTTTTCAAGTTTGTAATTACCTCACAAACAAAAATAAGTAGTCTAGCGCCCACTCTACCAAAACTCAACTATCCCTTTAAAGGAACTACAGCGTCTAGATGGCCTAATTTTCACAATTCGGCTCTCTATATGTAATTTTTCCGAAGAAAAAGAATTTGGCAGTCATTTCTCATGAAATCAATCAATTTTGGGGTAATTAGTAAATATCTAATTGTCCCGGGAACGCCCCTTTTAAATCGCCAAAATGTGACGTTATCTAAAGAACGGACTAATGAACTAAATTCTGTAGATGACGCGTCATGACGTAAGCCAATGAATTGTCAATCACATGTCGATCACGCTGCCGTTTCCGGACACTAAATATGGGTGGGGCGTAAACTGGCTGCTAAGTGAGATTTGGCATAAACAAAATAGTCTTAAATCACTGCTGTGTTTATTTTCATAGATTTTTTTTCGGCAGACCTATGTTTCAAGTCATCAACTATGGAATAAGTGTCAAAGTACGTTGTATTCTTTAGGTCCTTTAACGTAATCTGTATACCTGTATACAATGCGTACGCGAATATGATCCTGTATACAGTAATTGCTTGCGCTCTGAGTCTCGTCGATGACCTTATTACCGCATAAATACACGTCGCTCAATCCATATGCGTGATTTACTTATCAAACAAATGTCCCGTGATCGGGAATTAGAGCGCATATGTCAAAAGTTGTTTGGATACAACGCAACACGTAAATACCCTATACAGGGTGGCCCAGAAATAACGGAACGGGGCACTTCCCAAAATAAAGTAACACAATTAACATGTCCATCGGATAGGGTGTCCTTTCCAATGAACAACGATAACAAGAAAAGTAATTTTGGACGTGTAGTTTTTGTTTTAGGGCGCTTTGAGTGAGACCATGTCAGGTTCCTATTTTTGTCATTGTCTGATAAATTAGACTTACTGCCCGTCATACTAGTGACCGATTAAGCCCATTCTCTCGGCACCGCTCGGCACACAGCTGAATGCACACTAACAATGGCCCGCGGAATATTCACGTGTTCAATGATATGTAGGGCAATAAGTCTCATTTATCAGGCACTGACTTGGTAAAAATTGACAAAAATAGGAACCTGACATGGTCTCACTCAAAGCGCCCTAAAACAAAAACTACACGTCCACAATTACTTTTCTTGGTATCGTTGTTCATTGGAAAGGACATCCTATCCGATGGACATGTTCATTTTGTTACTTTACTTTGGGAAGTGCCCCGTTCCGTTCTTTCTGGGCCACCCTGTATTGCCTTAGGCAAAGAGATTTTGTTAAACTGCGCCTAGACAAACATGTTTGTGTATTTTTTCACGCACCTACTGTGTGCAATCAAACATATCTGAATGTCTTCATGCCTGCTTATTAAACAGAAAATTATTAAGACACCATGTCCCGATTAAACAAATCAGGAGATAGACCTGATAGAGGACAATGAAATCGAGCTAATCTTTTGTTTCACTCTAACTGAATATATCCGGACTAATCTGTCAACGTTTGAGCAAAAACTCAAAGATATCAATCTGTTTGTTCGGGTGATTAGAATTGATACTGCACCCTGACAAATTCGTAACAAACCTAGGCATGTAAGGTGAATCATAACATTTTAGATAATAACAAAATATGAACATTTGTGGAATTTATCACACGTATGGACATTATCAGTATAATATGATATGGTAAATGTAAGATCTACAGCCACTTACATAAAAAGGTAAACACACATGTATAATGATACTGAAGTGTGGCAAAAGGGCGATTCCATGTCAGTCACTTACCCTGACAAACTGCCTGTGAGCCGGACCAGCCAGACGATGTACAGGTGCGCTGACTGCTACCCGATGTCAGGGTGTACCCCGTATCACAGGTATAGGTGCAGACACTGTTGTAGCTGGTGGAGTCCGTGCAAGACACCGATCCGTCACTCGGGTTCGTAAGTGCAGGAGAGCACGTTATCCCTGTAATCGAAATACTATAAGCAATAATACGCACAATCATTTGAAACGTTAACTGCATTGGGTGATTTCAAGTATGGTGTTTGGGGTTGGTGTTAGTGCTTATTAAACACTAACACCGGCCTTAGACACCATATTTGAGATGACTTCGTGTTAGGATCGTATACAGTGACATTGGGGGATTCAAATGTGGCGCATAAGGCCGGTGTTAGTGTTTAATAAACACTAACACCAACCCCAAACACCAACCCCAAACACCATACTTGAAATCACCCAATGTATCATGTCTAGATCCGTTACCAGTTCAGTTCATACTGCTCAGTCAAGTCGTTTTTACATCATTCTTTAAAGGGCAATGCAACTCAAGAAAAGAGTTTATCCTACTTTATATATCGTAATTTACCTGTTTATTATATGTAACATTACTTCAACTCAGATTTCTGCTTTGGAAGAAATATGAGAAAACTTTATCGGGTATCCCACCCTTCACGCGAATGCTGGAGGCCGCCATTATTATGTTGCGCGGACTATATGCACTAATGCTTTTCAATAACACCCATTCAAACCATTGTTAGAATACTTGTACATCTACAAGTATTATAATTTAAATACTTACAAGATCTTATTCAGCCGTATGAACCTCAAAGGAATCTTCGATCTCAGTCTAAGAAATTATTGGTACAATCTCGGGTGAATAAACATGTTTGAACAGAGGGCTTTTCAGAAAACAGCACCAGATTTATGGAACTCACTCCTACAGTATTTACGAGAAATTAATAATTCAGATTTATTTAAAACAAAGTTAAAAACTGTTTGCAACTATCTAGTTAGTTAATTACATGTATAATTGTTTGTCTTTTACACGCATAGAGAAAGTATAGTGTTATGCTTTCTAAGAACTGTTTATTATTAATGCTAAAAAGTTCAATTTGACTACATATCAGTCCATCTGGCTAAAACAGCTCAAAGTTCAGAGCATTTTTCATGTTTCTCATCATCTCATAGTGAATAGCGCCCTCATAATTATGGTGACCGTATGACAGTGCTATAATTTCCACTTGTAGACGTTTACTTGCTCAACATATGTGCTAAAAACTAAAGGGGTCGATCGAAAAGGAATAGAGAGCCTGGGAACGCCAAAACAGCTTGGGCTTGTTAGGGTTAATTAAGAGATGAACCGTTACAGCTCATCACATCGCAAGACACTGCGAGAGAAAACAAGAAAAGGTTACCTACCTTCGCACATCAGAGATTCCGTGAGCATCCAGCCTTCATCACATGAACACTCAAAAGAGCCCTCTGTGTTGTGACATGATCCGTGTTGTACGTCACACGGATACTCGGCTCCATCACGAGCGCACTCATCGACATCTTGATAGAGAGAAGGAATGAGATATTGATTAGCCATTGTCATTGTCTTTGTCATTGTCAATAAGTTTTGACCTGGGGGGTGTTACATACAACTCGAAGTTGCGTTTGATTTTGCGTTTGATCGAACGCAAAATCAAACGCAACTTTGCGTTTGATCGCAATTGACCGTTGCATAAACATTTGGATCAAACGCAACTTTGCGTTTGATATCAAACGCAAGTTTAATTATGATATGGATCAGACGCAAAGTTTCGTTTGATTTCAAACTGAAGTCTTTTTCGTGACTTGCGTCGTAAATCAAACGCAACTTTGCGTTTTGAGTTTTATGCAACGCCCCCCTGGTCATTGTTATGTCATTGGCAGACTCATTTCTTTTTTAAATATCGACATTTATACAGGTTCGCCTTCCCTAAACAAACAAACAAACTGAAACAAAGGAAAAAAAGGAATACTTCCCAAAATATTTGGACGGAATTATTGACATTCCCGAATGGAAAATCTATGTTACCATGATTAGAATTTTGGTTAAAAACGGTCATTTCTGGGGCACACTTAGTGACACCATGTCGTGTTCCTTTGGCCAACTTAAAATTGCAAATAATGCATTTCGCTTTCAAATACTATTATATGACAAGAAGCAAACAAAGAAAACAGGCACAAATTTGTGTTATAATAGGTTCAAATTCACCTATACAGTGAAACCTACTCATCCAAAAAACTGCTGATGCTGACACTAGTTTTCCCAGTACAAGATCTCCCATCTTGTGAAACTAAAACTTTTATCCCGCTTTTACGAGAAGTATGCAGTCCCGTTTTTTGGGCCACCCTGTGTTGCATGTCAGATACGTGGCTCGGAATGTTTTAGTACATACCTGTGTTACAATTTGGTCCCGTGTAATACGATGAACAGGTGCACTCGTACCCAGATAGTGTTTCCACACACGTAGCGTTGTTCTTGCAGGGGTTCTTCAAACACTCTGTATTCGTTTACAAATAATTATAGGAATAACAATTAAAATAATGTACTCAAAATACAGTGACCGGATTGTTTACATTCAAATAGAGAGTAGAGTCGGTAAATCAACGTTCCGATAAGGTGTTCCTTATTGTTCTAAAAGTGATATCATACAGCAATGCCATCGTAAGACGCTTCTGAATAATTTGTGAAAGTTTCATCAAAAATAACACTGTGTTCCTGCGACGTCGTGCACGAAATCTAAATTCGGATACTTCGACTACAATCAAAGAGCGTCCAGGAACGCTTTGCAGTAAAATATACATAACTGAGGCGAAATTTGACGACAAAAACAAATCAGTTTAGATTTCAATCGTGTGTAACTGTAAGTCAAGCAGCAATGTCCAACAGAAGCGTGAACAGGTGAAAGCTCCAGGTGATTTTGATTGAATTTGATAAAATGACTGGATCACTTGAAATATTACAAGTAGGTTAACAACTGGCGCAAGGATGGAAAGACGGCAGTAAGGAATGGAGAAAGAAAGTGAAGAAGGAAAGGAGAAATGAATGAAGGGAGGACGAAAAGGCACGGAATAAAGGGCGATAGGAACAAATTGAAAAGGAAGTCTTCAACACAGGGGATAAAGGAAGGAATGAAGTTAGTATATAAGAAAGAAGAAAGAATAAATGAAGGGGGGAAGGAAATGAGGCCGGAATAACGGAACGAAGGGAAGGGAACGGGATGGGAGGAAGGATACAAGAAATGAAGGAAGTACGTTGGAAGGGAAGAAGGAATTTTGGACGAAAGGGGAAGGTATAAGTGAAAGCAGGAAGGAGGGAAGGAATTTTGGCATGAGGGGAGGATGGAAGGACGAAAGTTATATTTGAGTCATGAATAAACTGATGAAGGGAAGGAGCAGGGAAGGAAGGAAGGATGTCAAGAGGGAAAGAACGGGGTGGTAGGAATGAAGTAGGTAATAATGGAAGGAAGCAATAAATGAAGGACGATATGAAATGAGGAATACACAGAAAGAGATGGAGACAGAAAGGAGGGATGAATATGAATTAGGAAACGGTAGGTTGGGAGAAAAGAAAGAAGAAATCGAAGATGAGGGGGACGATTCATGGGAACCAACACAAACTGACAGCAATATACTTCCGTTACGGGACTATACTGAAAATGCGAACAATTACCTGGTTAAGGAGCAGACAACCGACGACTGAGCAGTTTTACAACTTTAATTAATAATAAACATCTGGCAACACTACCCTAACATCATGAAATGAATTCAACATTATATGTCATTACCTGGTAGGGAACAGACTGCCACCGACTGAGCAGTAGATATTCCCCTCATAGCCCGGTCGATGGATGCCGAGACTTTCCCTTGTTTAGGAACCAGCTGTATTCGCTTCCCGCCAGGTCCAACGATGCTCCGACAGGACGAACGCGTTGTTTCTTCACAACAGAGCGATCCTGAAAATAACAAGGGATAAAGTTAGAGTGAAACCTGTGTATAGTGACTGCCAAAGGCAAGTAAGAAAAGTTTCATTCCATTGTTTTTCTCTGCAGGGGATTATATTTAGTGGCCACTATAGGCAGGTTGGCAGCTATAGACAGGTGGGGCCACCAAGACAGGTTTGGCTGTAGTAGTTTAGATGAATAACGTCCAAATTACTGGAAACTTTTACGAGCAAGAACACAGAAATGTGTTAAAAGGTTTATATAAACATTCCCTTATGATAGACATTACACATCGTTAAAGGGATCTAGCAACATTGTCACAAAATAATAAAACGTACCTCATTTTATTCGCATTCTCAACACAAACAATACAAACAAACCATGTGACGTAATTTCCAAAGTACCGGGCTCCATTCAACCCAGAATGTGCGTATTCTCATGGACGGGTTAAATTTAGCCTGGGTTAAATCGCGTCGTTTTTCGTCACGATTTCCTGATTACTGGAATTGAAATCAGTCTTGCTTAATTAATAGATATAATTTCTTGGACTGTACCGTTCTATAAAATAAAATATCCATAAATATAACATTTTGTCATTATTTTATAGTTTTTAACCAGATGTTAAACAAAATGCTTACACTTCACAAATTTACGAATGAGGCTTTTAAATAGTTGTTGATGATCTCTCTATTTAATATTATTTTAGCAAAACATCTCATGCCCAATTTTCTATACAATGGTTGAAACCAATGCCCTTTAAGAGAGCACCCTCTTGTGTTGTAACGGCTCCTCTTTAATGATAACAGGCTTTTTGCTATATGTGATTTGTTATACAGTTCGAGTATGGTGGAGTTTTAATTATTAGTTTATATAGCTTGTAATGTTCGGTGGGTACAGGTTTTTGTTACTAAAATTTAATTTGACCAAAACAGTACTATCTCTTTAAGCGCAGGTTGTTTTACGGTAATTAAAAACATATGTCATGGAGTTATTACACTTTAAAAGGATATTGTAATATTGTCTAAATCCTCAAATCCAATTGGAATTGTAGCGGTTCCCTCATACCTTGTTGTATTCGTATTAACAATAAAAGCATGTGACAGGTTTCGGTTTTCCAAATATCATTTTCGTTAAAAAGATATGTACTATTTCTGTTTCGATGTTAAATTATCCATTGGATTCTTGAAACCGTGTACAAAGTGAGTGCAGTGAGTTAGTGAAGATCACTTTGCATGTTTGCTCATTACTCGGCCATAATTATAACGTCCATTTAAAATGATATTTTCACACAACACCTAGTGGACATAGATAACAACAATAAACATATCAACAACAATATATCAACCATTCATCACTTTTTGCACATGTCAACCAAGTTACTAGATCCCTTCAAGCGCCGGTTGTTTTACGGCAACTACAAACGTATGTCATGGAGTCATTACACGTTAAGGAATATAGTAACATTTCCTAAGTCCTAAAATGTTCAATTAGTATTCTAGCGGTTCACTAATACCTTGTTGTATTCGTATTAAAGATAGACGCATACGGGACAAGTTTCAGTTTTTAGAATTTCCCTTTTGTTACTATCGAAGTGTTAAGATGTTAAGCTATCCTCTGGATAGTCGTTATCATGGTTACCATGTATGAAGTCAGTGCAATACGTTAGTCAATATCATTTTGCATTTTTGCTAATTACTCGGCCATATAACATCCAATTAGCCCCAACTGTTCATACAATACTAAGTGGACATACCAGATCACAAAAATAAACATTGTATCAACCATTCATCACTTTTGTTTTCATATGTCAGCAATGTGGAGCTGTTGTTGTTGTATTATTATATATTTTTTTTTAGGCGTCCAATCTAAACAGATTATTTCCGCCTGGCTTTATAAAATTGTTTTTCGGTGATCAAAGATGGCGCTATATTCGTTGCCCTCTTCTTGCTCCTCGAGTCCTCAAGTCCATATCAAAATCAAAGGTGCAGGCAAAATAAGACCATGAACGGAGTGCGAATATTAATTATACATTAGTTGTGCAGTGCAAATTATATTCTTACATGCATAGAGCGAAGCGGGGCCGGGATGTTATGACCTGAGGTGGCATATGGGGGAGGGGGGGGGGGGGCGGATTAGGGGGCACAAGCTTTTGGATTGAGCTGTATAGAAATTTGAAGATATAACGTGCAAATTGCAAGCACACTGATGGAACCCTGAATGTACTCACAATGGGGGTCAAGGGGGCGGAGCCCCCAGAAGCATTTTTATGTTTGATATACAGAACTAAAGATGATGTCCAGAGTCAAAAACGAAACATTGTTAGCAAGTAAAAAGTAAGATATAAAGTTAGCTAAAGTAGAGTTCCTGAAGAAAGTTTCCATACGTGTACAGGGGACCTAGTCAAATGACTATAATGGTGGCTAGGGGGTGGAATCCCAGGTAGTTTTCGGGTTTTGCGCTACAGAACCAAAGATGTTGTCTAGATTCAAGTAGGACAACTAGTTAGGTATAGCGAGAGTTCCTGAATAAAACTATTTTATATGTAACGGGGACAGGGTCTATCATGGGGATCCAGGGGGCGCGGCCCCCTGTTAAAGCTTTTGAATTTTTGCTATACGGAACTAAATATGTTGCCCCGATTCAAACAAGGGAAACCTAGTTACCTATGAGTTAGATATATATTTATGTGAATTTTAATAAGCAAAGCGGGATTTCTTTAATATTACTATAACACTTGAACAGGGGACCGGGTTAAATGACTACAATGGGTGTCCAGGGGGCATAGCCCCCAGAAGATTTCGGATTTGGGCAGATTAGCACTCTCAAGATGTGGTTTTAATTGTATCAAGTTTCACAAAAACGATAGGAATAAAATTGTAAATCGATTTTGTTTGGTATTATTCCTTTTCTATGAAAATCTCACAAACCTTTCTCAAGAATCTTATAACGATATTGGATTGTTAGGTAGTAAAATATGAAATTTATGGATAACTTAAAATACCATTAAACCCAGCCAAATTGTTGTTTACTGAAAAGAAGAACAGATTTCACGATGTTTGAGTGTACTGGACCAAGAAATTAGAACAAGATGACATTTTGGTGAATGTATTTTGTTTGGTTTCATGAGGGACTTCAAGTGGCATCATACTCAAAGGATTTTGCGTACAATTCCCTGAAAATATGTTTTTGGACACATAATTTTGAATAGTTAAGTTTAATTTGCCATTGTCGAAATTTGCCATTCCCTGATCTAACTTTAATATCTCGAAATTAATTTCACAAAGCATTTGCTAAACTCAATATGTGAGGGCAAACTATTTAAGGATATTTATGAAAATGAGGCATTTGTGTCATGCTTTGACATTAAAGGGACTTAGTAACATTGTCCAAATCATCACAACTTACTTGGAACTATAATGGTTCTCGCATACCTTGTCATATTCATTGTAACAATAAAAGCACGAGACAGGTTTCGGTTTTTAAAATTTCCTTTTCGTTCAAAAGATATTTACGATTGAAGTGTTAAGATGTTAAATTATATACGGGATAATTTAAGCCATGTACAAATTCAGTGCAATGAGTTAGTGGATAATTATCACTAAGTTGCATGTTTGCTTTTTTCTCGGCCAAAAAAACATCCAATTAACATAACATTTTCACACATTACTTTGTGGTTATATCAGATCACACCAATACACATTTTATTATTCACTCATCACTGTTTGCACTTGTCAACAAAGTTACTAGATCCCTTTAACACGATTAATAAAACAAAGGATTGTCCACACAATGCCAGAGTGCGTTGCTAGATGAATCCCCCATATACAATTACATGATTAAACAGTAAGTAACTAAACATAAATTATTATTTTTGATTAAAATACTATTATATTTATTCTCTTACGGTTAAAGTCACATTAGAGAAACGTCCCCCACGGACACAATGAAGAATAAGCTGTAAAGTGATCCATGAACGCATTGCTTACGGGAACAGGGTGGGCTATGTACAATGTCTATTATGATTTCAGAATATCGAAGGGAATGGGTTAACTTTGTACAATTTCCGTCAAACTCACTTTGTTGCTTATTGCTTGGCTGAATATGGCAGCAGAAGTATCCAATTGGTTATGATTTTTCAAATGTCTCCATGATCATGGATATATCTAAGAGAGAGCTCTAATTGAGAGCGTCTATTATAGACGGTGTTTTTTTTTGTTTTACCGTAGTTTCTGAATAAGGATATTCAATAGTCCATAGTATGCAAATTCTGATACTTCGTGCGAACGATCGGGATCAAATCAGACATTGATATTCTCTGTTTTCACAAGGTAAACTGTATTTTTAAAATGAAATTCTCCAATATAATTCTCATGAACTAAAAATGAAATTGGAACTTGACTGAAACCTCAAACATGTCATTACTATTTTGGGAAAATATAATGTTAATGAATACTTATCATTTGGCAATATTTTGATTTGACAGTATGTTGTTATTTTCACTTGTCCAAACAAATATAAATGAACAGATTTCAATCCTTAAAAATAAACCCACTTACTATTAATTCCATGAAACAAAATGTATTTGAGGATAATAAAGACCCATATGCTGTACAAGATAATATTTGACTCGAATAATACATGCCAATATATGTTTAGTGAAGACTTAAATGCGAAATATATTATAGCAATTATTTTATCTAAATGCGAGAAGTGTTCAGAAGCACTTTCATCAATTTAAAACATTAATTTCTTCCCTTGAATTTAACTTTGACATTATGGCTATATCTAAAACTTGGTTTAATTCAAATACAAATGCAAGTATGTACAATATTCCTAACTGTTTACTCGCTCATGTATGTAGAACAGAAACAAATAGGTGATGGTGTTGCTTTATGTAAAATTGATTTTCAATATTATACTGTGCGAAATGATTTGTCATGTACTACGAGTAATTATGAAATGATTTTGTTTAAAATTAAATATAATAGTTAGTCAGTTATTGTAGCATGTATGTATCCTCCACCGATCACTGATATCACCTATTTTACTGAAAAAATGATGGATTTACTTGAAATATTGGAACGTGAAAAGAAAGATATATATTTGTTAGAAGACTTTGATATATATAATAGACAAGCCAACTCGAATTGTAGTAAGTGCAGCTTCCTTGATAGACGATTTATACGAATATAATAAAACAGAAAACTCACTCAGGAATTCTTAATGATGACCTTTCTGACCATTTTCCAACATGTAGTATTTCAAGAAATCATACAAATTATAGTGTGCATACACCCAAGAATAAGCAGAACTTACAAAAACGTGGTATTACTAAATCTAATATTGTGTTAGTTTGTTAGTTTGTCTAGCAATCCGGAGGTTTTGGGTTCAAAACCCATTGGAATCCCATTTTCTTTGCTCTTTTTCACTCATATTATATATTTCTGGTCAGTTTTTTTATATGTTTGAATTATTTTGTTATTTATGCAAACACTGATTTCAACTGATTGGTCAAGTGTTTACAGTTGTGATGATAATACAAATTTTATGGTATATTATTTGTTCTTAAATTCTTTAACATGTACACTAAATGTTTCCCTCTAAAACATTTTAAGAAAAGGAACAAAAGGAAACTTAAGAATCTATGGATTACAAAGGCTATATTTCAATATATTAAATGTAAAAATATATTGTATAAAAAGCAATTGCAAACACCGAGTATCCAAAACGTAACAAAGTTTAACAATTATACAAAATAGACTTACAAGTTACAAATATTAGACGGTGTTCTAAAATTGAATATTATAAAAAAACATATGCATTGCACTTAAAGATGACTAAAAAAATCTTGGAGTCAAATAAATGATATTCCAGGAAAAAAAATATAATGTTCTTCCTAGAAAAATGTTTTTGGGTAGCTTGAAACTAAATTCAAGGTGTGATAGAGTAAAACACTTCAATTCTTATTTTGTTAAAGTGGGAAAACCTATTCTGAACTCACTATCACGCTCGGGTAATTAATTTGTTGATTATGTGTTGCATCCTCGTCCCTTTTTTGTGAAACCTACATCCATGAATGAAATTGTTAAAATGTCTTCTTTAATTTAAACATCAAAAGCAAGTGGACCTGATAATATCTTACCTCATCTTACCTCGAGTAGTAAAAGAGAATATTCATTATTTTGTACATCCATTATGTGATATTTTTGATAAGTCACTAAGCTCTGGCATTGTACCTTACAATTGAAGATTGCGGATTCCGTACAAAATTATTCTACCTCTTCATGCATAATCAATTTTACTGAACATATCTTACAAAATATGTACAAGTGAAATGTTGTGTTTTTGTTAAAATAAATAGAAAACAATATGTGGTGGTAGATGGTGGTAGATGGTGTCGAATCTGAATATGCAAATTTAAATATTGGGGTACCACAAGGTTCTGTTCTAGGACCTCTCTTATGTTTGATTTATCTAAATAAAAAAAAATTCACTCTTCGGCGATAAAACAGTTGTATTGTATTCAAATAATAATGTATCCTTGTTAATTTCTACTATGAATCAAGAATTAGATAAGCTTAATGAATGGTTTTAATGTAATAAGATGTTTTTTAATTTCACGAAGACCAAAATATATATTATAATAATTCCACAGGATATAAATCCAAAACTATTTCACATTAACAATTATCTGTGCTTGATCCTATGGGATGAATCAATGAATTGGTGTACTGAGTATACTGCATTAGAGTAATAGCAACTGCTGGCACATTTTGTTTTTGACCCACCTGTAAACAAAAGGGAGGTACTCAGCCATGAAGCAAGCGATTGTTTCAAAAGTGGTGTCATATTAAAGAGGAAGTAATTAGCTAATCCACTTATGCATAAAAGGATACAAACGGGTCTAAAATAACTGAGTACTAGGTGGCTTAAAAAACTGCCCAAACTTGTTTGTAAGGAGTTTAGTTGAATTATAGTTAGAAGCAAAATAAAACAACAGAAACAATTAAATACTTAAACGGAGAGTTGAGTTTTGGTATAGAGAGTACAGTTTTGGTCAAACTAATAGTTAGAACTCCACCATGCTCAAAAGGTATGCAATATGACAAACGACTAAGTAAAAAGCCTGTTATCATTTTTAAAAAGAGCCGTTAAAACTCAATAAGGCGCTCTCTAAAAACTCATTGATTACAACCATTTTCAATGAAAAAATGTGCATGTGATGTTCTCTCAAGATGATAACAAAATAGAGAGATCATCAACAATTGCGTCTTTAAATTTTTTGTCATGAAATGTCTGAAAAAGAGTAAGCCTTTTATCAATTGTTTTGAAATAATTTAATAAACCGGGGCCCCAGGTTTAATTCGATCGGATACATTTATTGATATTTCAGCGGTCTGTAAACCGATGTTGATCACATACAGTTTATCCTGTCATTAAAATTGCATGCTCTTTCAAATTTGACACTTGATTTGTTCATTACCTAAAAAAGTTGTAAAGTGCCCTTTATATCAAAACTGAACTATCCCTTCGAGTTATAAAAATAAAGAAATACATACAAAATTATCAAAACAATAGAAACATAAGGAATACCTATTTTCATCATTTTGTTGTAATATTATTTCAAATGGTCTCTAGAATATAAATAGAAACAATCAATGTTTAGTAACAGAAATATTTGATATAAGTGAAAAATTATTTATTATTCTGCACTTGACTTGACATTCGTGCACATTTTCTGGGCGATCGGGCTTTTCACGGCTAATATCTTACAACGGGGGGGTGGGGTGGGGGGGGGGGGGGGAAAGGGGGGGCTTAATGCCCCCGATTTAAAGTTTTCCACAGCCAGGGTGGGGGGGGGGGGGCATTAACCACCCCCTCCCCCCCCCCCCCCCCCCTCCTGGCTGTAGAAAGGCTTTAAATAGCCCGGGATGTTTAGGGTTAAACCTTCGAAAGGAACATGAACCGATTTTCCAGACAACATAATGTTATATTACATGAAAAAGGTATGAAAAAGGCTGAAACACTGTCAGCTTCTCTGAGCTCGATTAAAAGAGTGGCTTTTCGAAGTGATATGTTGACAAGTCATTGTAACGTCATAATATAGCCCCTCCTCTATCTCTCATAATACAGTCTCTCTTGTAGTGCGCACCATGTAATCGATATAATCGCTTTCATTGTTTGCCATAGGTCTAAACAAAAGTATCCTCTATCGATTATAATATCGCGGCTCTTCCGTGTAATATAACAAAATATTATGGAAATCACATGACTATGTTGAGCCAATCAATGACTCTTGTTGTACTCAGTCATATAATATTGGTTATTCACGCATACCTGTCACCCACACAATGTTGCAACATCATTTGACACTTAGAGGAGCATATCAGAGCACTTACCACGAAGTATGACGACGATAAGAAAGACGGGAATAGTTAGCCAGTGCCCCATGATGCCTCAGGTTAGGGTGCCAGGATCCAGCGTCTACTAGGAAGGAGCTATAATTAAACGAGAAGGAGAGTCTAAGTTTAGTTCATATTTCGATAGATACTGGAATATGTAATTACAAGACAATAATGCTTATTGTATCCATTTATTTGTTTCTGCCGTCAGTAACCGATAATTAAACATAAACAGAGACAACAAAATGAATAAAGAGAAAATAGAAAAAATCATTATGTGTGTGCCCATGATTAAATCGTATGTGAATCAATATCATTTGTTGACATCAGCATGTTTTTTTCTTTCTATACATAATCATATCACAAACAAAATAATAAAGTCAACCTTTTTCTTCATCTCGAGAATTAACTCAGACCTTTATTTCACCTCTAGTAGAATAACACAGCTTCCACAGATTGCATGTTTAGCTAAAATGACATTGTATTTCATTTTTCTTAAAATTGAAGTTATGTTAATTATATAGTGTTTCATGACATATATTTCAAATATAAAATATTTAAAACGTTAAATAATGATGAAATTCAACTAATATAACTCTCTACAAAATTACTGATCAAACTCACCTATGTGTTAATTGTTCTTTTACACCTCAGTGTGAGTCTGATTTGGTTGCAGGGATTCAGGCGAAGATAAACATTGAAATAAGTCCTCTGCGATTGAGAGTACCAATCGTTATGCCCAGCGTGTTCGTTATATCTTGATAAACTTTCATGCTGAGGAACACCAACACGCAATATGCCAAGCTATCTTGAGAACGCCCATGGTAACACGCATGCGCCAGGCTGTAAATTGCGAGTAGCCAATCACAGCCCGTCGTACACTTCCGATTCATTGCACGCAGTCGTAAATAGGCGGGGTAATTCCAGAGGACAAGTGAACACAAACTAAAACAAAAACATATTTGTTCTATTTCAATTTGTATTAATTTCTTCTGGATTACCTCATTTGTGAATCATAATTGTATAATCATATTTTTTAATTCGGAGAGATCTTTATATTTTCGGGTGTTTCTTAATGGGAATAAAAGATCGGTCCGAATATTGTTCCTGTTCCCACCATGAAGAGGCATCCGACAAATAAAAGAGCATTCCGAATTTAAGCATGAGATATCATGATGCATAAATAAGATAATCTAGAAAGAATACATTCAAAATTGAAATAGAGCAAATACATTATTTTTTCGTAGTAGTAGATCCCGTGGGATGTGGGGGGGGGGGGGGGGGGGGGGGCTATACCCCCACTTTTTAGGGATGGTCTGTACAAAACCTCTCTCCCACACGTTTTCTAATTACCACAATTTTTCCACGTGGGAGGGGTAAACCCCTTATATGCCCTCCCAAAATTAGTATAGACATGCATGTACAGTGTGCGCGTTTTTGTGTGCATATGTGAGTGTTGTTTTAAAAGAAGTACCACCCTTTTATGTAGACATTTTGAATGTTCGGCAAGAAATAGAAACTTGTAGACGCTTTGATAATGAGAAGATGCATCCTATTGTATTAAATAATAGACATGTGTGCTTCGGAAATAGAGTAATATTTGATCAAGATCTATTTCAACAAGGTATAAGTGAAGTGTCTGATATAATGCTGAATAATAGTCTGAGATTTGTTGCTCACCTTTTCAGCTTGGGAATAACAGGTGAACGAATAATTAAAGATTCAGGATATTGTTGGTGCATTACACCAGTATAAATATGGTACAGTCATGAGAAACTTTATTCTAGTAGATATTCGAACATTTGAAATTTGATTAAAAGTGTTAGGATATACAGGAATGTTAATATATTTAAAATCTAGGCAGATTTATGAATATTTATTTAAAAACCTCCCAAAGGAATACAGGTTAAATACATTATGGAGAAAGTAAGATAATCAAAGTGGAGATAGGCTGAGCATGTGGCAAGACTTCAATACACTAGATATACATATCGCTTTTCAGAATGGCAACCAAGGAAGGGAAAGAAAAGAAGAGAAAGGCAAAAGAAAATATGGAGAGATGAACTAACATCATACATGGGAATGGCCACATGGCCCAGGATAGCTAGAGATAGAAGAGAATGGAAATGTCATGAGGAGGCCTTTGTCCATGATGATGAACTATAGCCTGAAAGATATGTACTGTAGATAGATAGATACATACCGGTATATATATTTGAATAGATATAAATATATATATATAGAAAAGAAATATATTTTTTGTATGGGTATGAACATAATAATTTTGATTATAGTAATGCAGAATAGAAGAATATATTTTCAGATTAAAACAAGATTAAAAAGATTGAGAGAAGTTCAATATAAACTATTGCATATGGCACTGTATTCCAACAAAATGTTTTATGTTTGGATTTGTTTGCGATAATTTAGGCTCATAATGTGAGGTTGAAACATATTCACATTTATTCTATGAATGTTTACACGTAAAAAAGTTTTGGCAAGAGAAAATTGAATATTTTGGTTCTATTGAATTTACGAATGCTGATTGGAAAACAATGTTTGTAGGATTGGCAGGTAGATCATATGAAGTAAAATATTGTACCTCTATTATTTTGTCGTTCAAACATACTATTTACTATTGTAGAATAAAATGTGTACTTCCTTCTGTACGAAAAAAAACACCCATTTTGTTTGGATTATGAAGAAGACAAAACAATTACTAAAAAAGGTAAATTATGGTTTTATTCACACATATGGGAAAATTATAATGTGCATGTAATGTATTTATTAATTATTAATTGTGCGCGATTATGTGCTGCGATTATATGG
This sequence comes from Echinarachnius parma, assembly GCA_037951105.1. Lineage (NCBI taxonomy): Eukaryota > Metazoa > Echinodermata > Echinoidea > Clypeasteroida > Echinarachniidae > Echinarachnius > Echinarachnius parma. Next base: position 50,387 of record JBAMJV010003893.1, on the reverse strand, counting down.
AGCTCGCTAATTACAGATATGAGTATCTCCTCTCTTAGGTTGAATGTGACGACTCTCTATAATCTTTTCAATTATTATTTAGGTTAAAATCAAAATGAGCAGATATGCCTGAATGGGTGTCTGATGTATGGAGTGGGCGAGTGTATGTACGTGACGGTAAGATCAGTGCTCTGGTGGGGATGAGATTTTTCTTCGGGTAAGTGGAGGGGGGGGGGGGGGGAGGGGTAAAGGAGACGTGTGGGAGTAGCATGTCTTAGTTCATTTTATCTTTATTATAACCTCCATTATATTTATTTCTTGGAGTTAGTGAATTGAATAAACAATTGATTTGTAATTGTTTATGTATGGCAGGTAATTATGTATACTTTATTTTTTTCGTTAAAACTTTAGTTATTCTGTTTATAAATAAGATGTAAATATTGGACATATATTGTTTATGTATATTCAATTTTAAATGCTATATCGAGGAATGAAAATCACTTGCAAAAACAAATGTGTGTGTATGTTTGTGTGTAGTTTCGTTTGTGTTGTTTAACGGTCTAATCATGAGGGAGATGATTTAATTTATGCATTCTTAAATGTAAATATATTCCTTCCAAGGTATGCACCAGATTGCATTATTTCGAGTGAAAATGTGTCACTTGCTCCCTACCGCGGCGGTTAGGGGATATTCACCTCCTACATCCTCTCCCCATCGGGCGCTTCGCACACTCTTGCTTGGTCGCTCCGCTCCCTCGCATCATCCCCCGCTTCTCAAAACAGATCTACACTGGACCATATAGATAATTAAGACCTGGAACTAAACATCGAATTGTCTAAAAATAACCTATTTCTTAAAGGGGTAGTTTAGTTTTGGTAGAGTTTGGTAGAGTTTGTGATGTGCAGCGCCCTGCTGCACATCACAATTTTCTTGTGAGGTAATGAAAAACTGAGTGTCGAATTTGAGAGAACATGCAATTTTGATGGCAGAATAAACTTTATTTGGTCAAAATCGACCCAGAAACAGCTGAAATATCAATAAATATATCTGATCTTATAATTATTTGGGGCCCAAATAATTAGATGATTTTTTCAAAAAATTTAAAAAATGCTTGGACTTTTTCAAAAATGTTCAAAAGCGTTTTTTAAATAGTTGTTGATGATCTCTCTATTTAATCATTATTTCAATCAAACATCACATGCATAATTTTGAATGAAAAATGGTTGATACCAATGCCTTTTTAAAAAGCGCCCTCTTGTGTTTTAATGGCTCTTTTTGAATGATAACAGGCTGTTTACTTAGTCGTTTGTAATGTTGTATACCTTTCGAGCATGGTAGAGTTATAACTATTAGTTTATAATGTTACTGTCCAGGTTTGGTTACTAAAGTTCAGCCTTACCAAAACTGTACTACCCCTTTAACAATATATTCTGTTATGTTCTTTACTAAGGGTATCAGATTAGGCGATTGTACTAGACCAACAACTTTTCAGATGATACTAATATTTTGAGTGCCAAAAATATATTTGTTTTAATAGAACGAGACTTTCGAACAACACATAACGTAAGTGGAATTTTGCTTCCTGTACATTATTATTTTAGTTATTTGGAAAGTTCTTTTTATATCAAGTTATATGTTGACATACATAATGTGACATTAGGTCATACAATAATTTAACAGGACTAATTCATAACAAAGGTGGTTTAACATTGCTAATGTGATGTTTCCGCCAGTTACTGAAATTACTATTTGTATGTACCTTTGGGTAGTTAATTGTTATATATTTAACACATATTTTTTTAGGGGGGGGGGGATTATCTTGTTTAACAGGCCATATCTATTTAATCCAGAGAGATACGCTCAAACTATAGCTACATGGAATGATATATAGTTCCATCACAAAGAAGTCGTCAGCATACCAGCAATGTAAAACGCGAGTTACCATGGAAATGCCCAGCGAAGGCTTATTGGTAAGCAAAAAGCAATTACTATTTGCGTTTTATCCCTTCTTCTATTTGATTGTACTATACGAAATGAATGGCAATAGCAAGAATGGGTCATTACTTTTTGATCTTTAATATTGGTAGTTTTTTATATTAAAAGCGCAACGAAAAAAAGAGACAATGGATATCAACCATCTAACTACATTGTCTTTAAAACTGCACGTAGTTTTGATTAATACGTTTATCCGTTAAAGAGAAGGAGTTATGTTTTAATTTAGAAATATGCTACCTACAATTCCTTTTGACATGTTTGATATTTCAATGCCGAAAAGAACTGAATAATTTGTACAGGGCGTCACATAAAAAGTAGAAGTTTATGAGTTATGCAAAATGTGGTGCACACAATTTCATCCTTAACAGGGTGGCCAAGAAACAAACATCTTAGTAAGTAGACATTTATATTAGTATTTAGCAACAGTCAAATTTGTGTACACTTTGTTATGAAGTAGACATTGTATATTTGAGGAATGAAATAAAACATGACATGATAAAATGATAATGTGTAACATGGTCATTTTATACAATAACAATTTGTTCAAGAACTTCAATTTGCTGAGACACAACGTATGAAGGAAAGGATTTACACAACATACCTGTATTCGGCAACATTGTGTTCATTTTGAGTAACATGTCATAACAACATCGGGTTAAGTAACTACTAACGTATCAGCAAATTCAACAGCAGAGAATGTATAACCGTTATAAAACATGGCGGTCCTTAGCATGTTTAGTGGTCAGTTTATAACAGTTTTAAAAAACATTCAACATTTCCATTATTATATACATAAATCAATATTGATATATATACAATTGCATGTTCAAGTCTGGCGAAGAAAGTTTTTCAACCCGTGCCTTTTTTTCATTTGGAGGAGCTAACGGGAGGAACATTGCTATTTAAGCTACGCTATTATTTCTTCCTTTTCATTTATGATTATTCTTTGCAAATATTTAAACGTAGGAAGAAACGGAAGCTGTATAATTAAGTTTACTTTTAGCTTGTATATATATATATATATATAGATAAAATACTCGACTAGAGGTGAGAGGAATTATGCAGTATATTAAGCCCAAATTTGAGCGTTTCGTTCCCCTTTACAGTTTGATCGCTATCGTCGATTAGAGGTTAACTTGTGATATATGAGTAAAAAGCCCTGAAGTGAAACTATTCATAGAGATCTGTAACACAATCACGCAAGCAGCGACGATGAAATGAAATGAAACCAATATTAGAGATATGTAAGACAGACACACAAGCAGCGCCGGTTTGATTAGTTCAGAGAGCATGAAGACGATTCTAAAAAGCGGACATGGTCATTATTTCGTCTAAATGTTTATTTGTAAGGTCGTCATGACAGTACAGGTTTGACATTGATCCTTTAAATGACAAATTTGTAATAATATTGTAATTAAGAAATGTAACAACACGGAGACATTGCAATCGACGAACCAATAATCATATCGTCATGACAATATCGAGGGTCTACGTGTGTGATGATATATACATAGATAGGTTTAAAAAGTGATATTTAGGAACCATGATAAAAACAGAAGTGAAAGACTAATTTTGCTTACGCATAGGAAATACTAAAGCACTGGAATAAGAGCATTCATTAAGATATTTGACAAGGTACGCAGGAAACACCGATTTGTTTTCCACAGCAATCACGCGATAGGAAGGATCGGACCTAGTGTCAAAAGACAAAACACACGGGAAAGCAGTTGTTTAAAGGAATAGTCCAGTTTTGGTAAAAAAATATTCGAAGCCGAGACCAAGTATTTTCAAAATTTTCGAGGCCTAGACGAAGTACCGTCGAAGTTGAAAACCCCTCGCAGTGGGGGGGGGGGGGGGGGGGGGGGGGGTGGGGGGGGGGGCATAAACACATTCGAAGCGGAGACCAAGTACTTTCAACATTTTCGAGGCCGAGACCAATTTCCTTCAATGTTGAAAATACGTCTCAGTGAGAGGGGGGGGGGGGGGGGGGGGGTGGGGTGTCCGTAAAAAAAATATTCGAAGCCGAGACCAAGTATTTTCAACATTTTCTAGGCCGAGACCAAGTACCTTCGAAGTTTAAAACCACTCTCAGTTGGGGGGGGGGGGGGGGGAGGGGTGAGGGGGGGGGAGGTGTGGGGGGGAGGGGGGGGGGGGGGGAGGAGGTGTCCGTTAAATATTTTTCCAAACCGAGACCAAGTATTTTCAAAATTTTCAATCAAAGGGGGGGGGGGGGGAGAGGGGGGAGTTTTAACCCCCCCCAACCCCCCCCCCCCCTGGGTACGCCTTTGATGGTATTCCTGATGTTTCTGTACCGATTTTGATCAAATAAATACGTTGTCCATGTGACGTCATTGCGCGCCTATTCTGTAATGCGAACAGGGGTCAGTTCTTCAAAAATCATTGGTGGAAATAGCAATCATTTGTTAGAAAATAATGTTGGAATGTTGGTTCCCTGTAAGAGAAAACAAAACAGGAGAAATAACATCAAACCCTAAGTTCAAGCGTAATCGCTCAACTGAATAATCATGATGGCTCTTCGAAGAAATAAATGGGGGACTCAAATCAGCAACACACTCTGACAGATTATAAGGAAAACTTCATAATCTGGACAGAAGTATGCACAAACTATATATTTTGTTTTCAATTTTCTTCATGGTCACACTGTTTCGTTCCCAAAGTTACCATACATTTTGTTACAAAATGTGTTATATAAATAAAAAGAAAAGGAGTACACATACATTTCGAGTAAAAAATTGACTTTCGCCCACACATTCGGCTGATTGCGTTGCCAAACTATATAACTAATTTTTAAACAACCATACCTTTCTTAGCTCTTTACGGCATGCGATACAACATTCAGACATTATTCCCCCTAGTGACTGATTGCCCACGTTTAGTTGTACGATTGTACGATTTCCAAGAATATGTTCGAATTCATCGGCTTCATTTCGAGTGACGCATTGATAAAAGTGCAGTAAGGTAAACAATCGTCGAGTCATCTTGCGTACAAGTCAAGTGGTGACATACTCATTAGGGAACTTTACTAATCCCTTGTTAATTAAGAATGAATTAACCCTAGAATTGCAACAATCATGAAAAATATGTAGCCAAAATGTGCAATATACAGCAGGTTTTTTTTTTTCCAGATAAGAATAAGTTCGATATAGCGGACATGAAAACTGTTTTGTCTTATATTTACTTTTAATATCGTCATGACAATATACAATTTGGTTATTGCCGCCACTTGAACAAAAATATAGGTTTCCCGTCCATTGTTACACTTTTGTCATTACATTTGATGAATTAGTATTTCAATTTCGTCCCACGAAGTCGAGAATGTGCCAATGCTAACTTCTATTTCGTCTATTGTCGACCAATTTCACGAAAAGGCCATTCAATTTAGTAATTTGTCGCACATTATTGGCCAGTACAAATCAAAGTTGTCAGACACAGATGCGTTCAGCAACTGTGACCGACGAATTTGAATTGTAATCGATGAAAATGCGTGACGAACGACTAAATTGAGTTGACATTTTGTAAAATTGGTCGACATTAAACGAATTCGAAGTAGGCATTGTCACGTTTTCGGCTTCTTGGGACGAAACTGTAGTACAAATTTATAAAACTGTAATGACAAAAGTGTTAAAATCTACGGGACACCCTATAGTTACACGTTTTTGATGAACTACATCTGATGAAAATCAAAGATAATCTTACCTTGTTATTATGATAACGGCACTTTAAAACGTCTGTTTTATAATTAAGAGTCGATTCAACATAATTAACACACTTATCAAAGAATTTTGACATTAATACGCAAAAAGCGCACATTTGTTCATCTTCAGAAAGCAAAGTGATTTCTTAGAGTTATCATGGATTTGTTTATGTTTTACTCGAAAAATTGTTATAGCAAAAAATGGCAAAAAATTGTCATTGTCATTTCGATTGACCATTGTCAATATAAAGTCATCATTGAAAACATTGTGGGTGTATTTTATCATTATGAAACATTATCTGATGAACATCAAGAAATTACTATATAAATCACTTGTTTAATATAACCAAAGGTGTGTCGGATCGGTAACTCGGATGAGCGGTGTCATATTGCCAACGCCTTGCGCATCGCCCACACTGGCTCGGTATTATGCAGTTGCCAAAATCTAGCCTATTATAGTTCAACATGGCGAACCGTAGCGTAGTATCCCCACGAATTTTATACAATAACATCAATAATGACAAAAAAATGCACACAAATGCACTAGTAGAGCAGATTTGGATTTATTTAGATAACGAGGCGAAATTGAGTTGTAATAATATTTTGCTATAGTGACGATCGCCGTCAAATAAAAAGTCAACATTGAAATACCAAGACAATTGCCGTACCAATGGTAATATAGATAGTATGGTTATCATTGTTGGAACAGGTTTATGACGTATTAAGAATTTAAATTAACAAGTCAAATTTACTTTTTGTCTTAAAAGAGCTTATGGTTAATACATATGACATTTTATCAATACTTGATTTGAACACCATTTCAAGCGACACAAAAATAATTGTACAATCATTATTAATGTTGTTCATTCGTCAGCACGAAATTGATATTATACTTTTGAGACAAACCACACCTAAACCAACACGTTTTGATTATAGGGGTAGATAGGTTTTGGTTTAGAAGGCGCATCGATACATTTTGCTTGTGAGGTAATGACAAACTAAGCATATTTTCCAAAGAGCACACAATTTTAAACTTTGTTTGATCAAAATATGCTCAGAAACAGCTGAAATATCCATAAATATATTTGATTAGAATTAATGTTGGGGACCAACTTTTATTAAATACCGTTTTTTAAAACTAAATTTTTTAAAAATTGTTTGAATGATCTCCCTATTCAATAATGTATTTGAACCAGAAATCACATTCACATTTCCTGATAAAAAATTCTTTGAACCTTTTATTAACAGCTTCATTTAAAAAAATGAAAACAGCTCTGTATTAAACTTAACCGATTATACGTTTTAATACCATTGAAGTATCATTGAATTATAACTTTCAGTTTAAAATTCTAATGTGCAAGTTTTAGTTACTAGAATTCTGTTTGACAAAAACCGAACTATCCCTTGCATTTAGATTTAGTGTTAAGAAATGTTTTAGACAATTAGGGAAATGATTATAGTGACATAAAAATGACATTATAATGTTATTTCTAAGTTCCTTTTCAAATTTGCAAGTATACGTTAATCATACTTTTGAAAGAAAATGCACTTTAGCTATAATGACGTTTAATGATTAATACATATTCAATATCAACAGTTATTTTGTACATTAAGAGTATATTAAGTGACACATTTTGTTTTATATAATCATTAACATGACTACTTTTTTATTTTAAATTTGTCAGTATTTACTTTCTATACTAATGAAAAAAAAAGAGATTTCTGCTATACCGCTAAGAGAATTTTAAATAATTATGTAGTTTCAATAATTTGTTTTACAATAATGGAAATGATGTTTAGCGACACAAAGGCAATTATATGTACATTATTATATATTGCTAGCTTCCATTTTACACTTGTCAGCATAATCTGTCTGTTATATTCTTTGAAACGAAACAAACTTAACGTGTACAAATATGATCGAAGGGGTAGTACAGGGGTAGTGAGGCTGAGCTTTAGTAACCAAAACCTGCGAAATAACATTACAAACTAATAGTAACTACACCATGCTCGAAAGGTATAGAAAATTACAAATGACCAAATAAAAAGCCTGTTATCATTAAAAAAAGAATCATTAACACACATGGGGGCGCTCTCTAAAAAAGCATTGGTTTCAACCATTATTCACATACAATTTTGCATGTAATATTTTGTTGAAATAATGATTAAGTAGAGAGATCATCAGCAACTATTTAAGAACCTGTTTTGCGAATTTTTGACAAAGTGTAAGCATTTTTAAATAAATACAAAAATCATCGAATAAATCTGGGACCCAGATTTATTCAGATCGGATATATTTATTGATATTTCAGCCGTTTCTGAACCGATTTTAATCAAATGAAGTTTATTCTGCCACTACAATTGTATGCTTTTTCAAATTTTGCACTCAGTTTTTCATTATCTCACAAAAAATTATTGCGTGCAACTGAACTACCCCTTAAATATATTTTTATTATCACAAAAGAAAATTGTGAGATAATGAAAAACTTACTTTCAAATTTGAAAGAACAGGTTTTGGTTACTAAAGTTAAGTTTGACCAATACTCAACTACCCCTTTAATCTATACGCTATTATTTCTTCCTTTTAATTTATGATTATTCTTTGCAATTATTTAAACGTAGGAAGAAACGAAAGCTGTATGATTAAGTTCACTTTTGGCTTGTGTATATCAGAGAAATGCTCTGAAGTAAAACTAATCATATAGATCTGTAACACAATCACGCAAGCAGCGCCGGTTTAATTAGTTCAGGGATCAAGGCAATTCTATGAAGCGGACATGGTCATTGTTTCGTATCAATGTTTATTTGTATGGTCGTCATGACAATACAGGTTTGGCATTGATCTTTGAAATGACAAATCTGTAATAATATGTAATTACGACATTTAACAACATGGATACATTGCAATCGACAAACCAATAATCATATCGTCATGACAATATCGAGGGTTTACGTTTGTGATTATATATAAATAGATATATTTCAAAAGTGATATAGAGGATCCATAACATGAACAAAACTGAAAAATTCCTTTTGTTTACGCATAGGAAATAACGAAGCCCTGGTATAAAAGTAATTGTCAAGATTTTAAGGTTCGCAAGAAACGCCGATCTATTTACCACAGCAAGTCACGCGATTGGAAGGATCGGACCTAGTGATAACAAACAATAAACACGGGAAAACTGTTGTATAATCTTAAAGGAATAGTAGAAATTTGGTCAAACTTACTTTTAGCATTGTTTAGTGACCAAAGCCTGCATTATAACTTTACAAACTAAAAGCTATAAATCAACCATGTTCAAAGGGTATGGAAAATTGCAAACGACTAAGTAGAAAATCTGTTATCATTCAACAAGAGCTGTTAAAACGCAAGAGGGCGCTCTTTGAAAGTGCATTGGTTTAAACCATTACACAACAATTGTGGATGAGATTCGTTCTTGAAATAATGAGTAAATAGAGAAATCATCAGCAACTATTTCAAACATCTTTTGAAAAACAATTAACAAGTGTAAACTTGCATTTCATTTTGTTGTTCTTAAATCATGGAATAAACCTGAGGACCCCGCATGGTTTATCATGATTTGATATATCTAATGGTATTTCTGCTGTTTCTGTACCGATTTTGATCAGATGAAGTTTATTCTGTCGTTAAGATTGTATGCTTTTCTCAAATTTGACACTCAGTTATTCATTACCTTACAAACAAATATTTCATTAAGCACCCTCTATACCAAAACTGAACTACCCCTTTAAAGTGGTCAGTCACATACAATGTATTATGTTATCATTAAATTCAAGCTTCCTTTTTGGTCAATATTGCGGCCCGAGTTTGCATCAAAATCAATCATAATTACACAACATAACATTTTCCCACTAGCCTTCCGTGACTTGCTATGTACCACCCCTTAAAACACGCGATTGTATACGTTGCCCAAGTGCGGTCGTTGCGCGTCTATTCTGAAATGCGAACAGGGTTCAGGTCCGGGGTTCAGGTCTTCTAAAAACATTGGTGGATATAACTATTACCTATTAAAACTATTATTTTTATTTGCTAGAAAATTATGTTGAAATGTTGGTTCCCTGCAAGAGAACAAAAAAACAGGAGAAATAATATCCAGCCCTAAGTTCAAGCATAATCGCTCAACTGATAAATCATGGAACTATGGCTCTTTGAAGAAATCAGCAAGACACTCTCACAGAGTTTAGGAAAGACTTTATATTTGGACAGGAGTATGAACACACTATACATTATATTTTCAATTTTCTTCATGGTCATACTGTTTCATTCCCAAAGTTACTATACATGTTGTGACAAAATGTGTTATATAAATACATTTAAAAAAAGGAGTACATTTCGAGTAAATCATATAACTTTCGTCCACACATTCGTCTGATTGCGTTGCCAAACTATATAATTAATTTCAAATAACCATACCTTTCTTTGCTCTTTACGGCGTGCGATACAACATTCAGATATTAATTACCCTATAGTGAATGATTGCCCAGGTTTAGTTGTACGATTGTACGATTTTCATGAATATGTCCGAATTCATCGGCTTCATTTCGAGTGACACATTGATAAGAGGTGCACTAAGGTAAACAATCGTCGAGTCATTTTGTGTACAAGTCAAGTGGTGACATACTCATTAGGGAACTTTACTAATCCCTTGTTAATTAAGAATGAACTAACCCTAGAATTGCAACAATCATGAAAAATATGTAGCCAAAATGTGCAATATAGAGCAGGGTTTTTTTTTTCCAGATAAGAATAAGTTCGATATAGCGGACATGAAAACTGTTTTGTCTTTGTATTTACTTTTAATATCGTCGCCATTTGAACAAAAGTATAGGTATCCCGTCCATTGTTACACTTTTGTCACTAAATGTTTTATAAATTTGTACTTCAGTTTCGTCCCACAAAGTCGAGAATGTGCCAATGCTAACTTTAATTTCGTCTATTGTCAACAAATTTCATACAAGGGCTATTCAGTTTAGTAATTTGTCACACATTATTGTCCAGTACAAATCTAATTGGTCAGTCACAGATGCGTTCAGCAACTGTGACCGACGAAAGTGAATTGTAATCGATGAAAATGTGTGACGAACGACTAAATTGAATTGACATTTTGTAAAATTGGTCGACAATAAACGAAGTTGAAGTAGGCATTGGCACGTTTTCGGCTTCTTGGGACGAAATTGAAGTACACATTTATAAAAATTGAATGACACAAGTGTTAAAATGTACGAGACACCCTATAGTTACACGTTTTTGATGAAACGACATCTGATTAAGATCAAAGGTAATCTTACCTTGTGATTATGATAATGGCACGTTAAAATGTCTTTTACATAATTAACAGTCGATTAAACATAATTAACACACTTATCAACGAATTTTGACATTAAATCGCAAAAAACGCACATTTTTTAACCTTCAGAAAACAAAGTGATTTATAAGAGTTATCATGAATTTTGTTTTGTTTTACTCGAAAAGTTGTTATAACAAAAAATGGCACAAATTTGTCATTGCCATTTCGATTGACCATTGTTAATAAAGTCATCATTGAAAACATTGCGGGTGCACGTTATCATTATAAAACATTATCTGATCGACATCAAGAAATGACTTCATAGATCACTTGTTTATAACCAAAGGCGTTTCGGATTGGTAACTCGGATGCGCGGTGTCATATTGCGAACGCCTTGCGCATCGCCCACACTCGGTATTATGCTCGGTATACCATACTAGCCTGGTTCAAAATGGTGACACGCGGCTTAGTTTCCCCACGCATTTCATAAAATAACATCAATAATGACACATATTTCACACGAATTCACTAGCAGAGCAGATTATTTTTATTCAGAAAACGAAACGATCGCTGTCAAATATTAATCTTGCATTAATATATCAGTTGCCGTATCAGTGGTTATTATGGATAGTATGGTTATCATTGTAGGAACAGGTAAACGACGTGCCAAGAAATTAATTTGATAAGCCAAATTTTACTTTTCGTTTGAAAAGAGCTAATGATTAATACATATTTAAACATTTTTGCTAGCGACACAATACAAATTTCACTAGCATTTTATTTTAGTTGCATTTGTAAGCACAACATTTCTTCTATACTTTTATATCAAAGCAGACCTAAACGAAATTTGAGGCGACGTTATTTTGTATTAATATTTACTGTAGTGACGATCGCAGCAAAGAAAAATTCAACATTGACATATCAATTGCAATATAGTTGGTAAAATGGATAGTATGGTTATCATTGTCGGAATAAGTAAACTATATTAAACTATTATTAAAGTCAAAATTCACTCTTTGTTTTGAAAGAGCTCACTACTATAAATTGTTTGAACACTATTACTGGCGACACCAAAACAATTTTACTATCATTTCTCGCTGTGCCATTTGTCAGCAAAGGATTTATATTATCCGGTTTAATACAAACACACAAAGCACACTTAAACCAACACACGAAAACGTTATGATTAAAGGTTTAGAGGGTGCTTCGAGAAATATTGGCTTGTGAGGTAATGAAAAACTAAGCATACACTTTGAAATAGCACACAATTGTAAAGACAGAGTAGACTTTGTTTGATCAGAATTGGTTCAGAACAGCTGCAATATCCATAATAAACATTCAATTGGATCAATGTTGCGGACCAACTTTCACTCAATAATTTACCAAAATATATACGAATCTTTTAATTTTTTGAAGCCATGCCAAAATGATTTGAACATTGTTATGATGATCTCCGTATTTAATAATAATTTTGACCGAACATCACATTCACATTTTCAGATCAATAATTTGTTGAAACTTGCATTACCGGCTGCTTTAAAAAAATAAAAAATAGCCTTGTAGTGAACTTAATCGTTTACAAGTTTGTATACCATTGAAGCATCATCGAATTATAACTCTCGGTTTATAAATATAATTTTCAAGTTTTAGTTTTCTAAAATTTAGTTTGACAATAACTGTACTATCCCTTTCATTTAGATTGAGTGTTAAAGGGGTAGTTTAGTTTTGGTTGAGAGAACATGCAATTTTAATGGCAGAATACATTTTATTTGGTCAAAATCCACCCAGAAACGGCGGAAATATTAAACAAATATACCATTCACCGAGAGCCTCTAGTTGAAATTATGGATTCCGAGGTGACAGAAAAAGCACTATTTTCTGAGGGGCGCTAGCCCCGAAAAAAATCAGTGCCTTTTCTGTCACCGAGGAATCCATAATTTCACTAGTGGCTCGACATAGTGCATGATATATTTGTTTTATATCCTTCGCATAATGATAATCATCGCAAAAATAAATGATTTCAATTAAATTAAAGACAAATATTATAAAGAAAAACAAAACATTGATCATGGAACCATCACTGCACTAACTATGACTACGTCATTCATGGTATAGCATTTACTATACCATGAATGACGTCACGCATAGCACATTTTTCTCCATGGGCATTACTATGTTTGGTCACATGACGCTATGTAGACCAATCACTGAACAGGATTTCATTAATGTAGGATATAACAATAAATATATCTGATCTAATAATTATTTGGGGCGCATATAATTAGATGATCTTTTCAAAAAATTAAATAAATGCTTGCACTTTTACAAAAAATTTCAAAAGCGTTTTTTAAATAGTTGTTGATGATCTCTCTATTTAATCATTGTTTCAATAAAACATCACATGCATAATTTGGAATGAAAAATGGTTGAAACCAATGCCTTTTTAGAAAGCGCCCGTTTGTGTTTTAATGGATCTTTTTGAATGATAACGTGCTTTTTAATTAGTTGTAATTTTGTATACCTTTCGAGCATGGTGGAGTTATAACTATTAGTTTATAATGTTTCTGTCCAGATTTGGTTACTAAAGTTCAGCCTTACCAAAACTCTACTACCCCTTTAAGAACCGTTATATACAATTAGGGAAATCATATATAGCTACATCAAATAAGGACATTTTAATTATTATTACAAGATTCCTATTAAAATTTGTAAACATAAATATACTTATGAAACGAAACACACTTTAGCTGTAATGACCTATAATGATTAATACAAATTTAATATCAAACAGCTTTTTGTACGATTTTATTATATTTAGCGACAATTTATATTGTTATAATCATAGTCATCAATACTACTTTCTATTCTACTTCTGTCTGACAAAACAACAACAACAACACATACACACACATCTGCTATACCGCAATGAGAAAAATAAGTAATATTTACATGTAGTTTAAATCATTTTCTAATTGTACAATTAGGGAAATGATATTTAGCAACATAAAATCATTTATATCAACATTATCATTGCTAGTTTCCTTTTAACATATGTCAGCCAATCTGTCTGTTATGTTCTTTATGATTAATACATATTTGTTTTGAAATAATTGATTTGTACTAATATATATATAATTTGTAGCAATACAATCATCTTGTTAAAGTCATTTGCATTACTTTTTTCATATTTGTCAGCATATATTTTCTATTATACCTTTAAAACAAAATATACTTCAACACACACGATATTAATGATACATATTGATTATTCAGAATTACAATTGGCGACAAAATCTCAATTATATTAACATGAGTATAACCATTTGTTTTCCCTTGTTAGCATTTTGCTTTCTACTATACTTTCGAGACAAAACACACTCCAACAAAAAATGTATGATTCGTGAAATGTCTTTTTAGGAATTGTTTTGTACATAAGAAAAAGGAACTCCAGTGAAACCCGATAAAAGTATTTATTTTGTTATTGTTTTCCACTTTTAAAATATATATATGTATTTTTTACATTTGTCTGCAAATACTTATTAACATACTAAGATCAGAATATATTTATGACCAATATTTTTTTCCTCAAAATAAGGGAATACTTTAGTAACTGTTCAACGGGCGCTTTAATAAATATATTATTTGTGAGGCAATGAAAAACCAAGTGTAATTTGTTTAAAAGCACGTTTTTTCCAAGGTAAAACAATTTTTATTTGAACAAACTTTATTTGATAAAAATTGGTTCAGGAACAGCAACAAGTTAAAATTAATGAATCCGATAAGATTATACGTGGAACCCACATTCTTTTTGATAATTAAATCAAATTATTTATGTAATGCTAACATTTGTCGAAAAGGAAATACCTAGAGGGTCAAAGTTTTTGATGATCTTTCTTTTGAATGAGTATTTAAACAGGATATTCCATTCACATTCTTAAAATAAGAAATGGTTGAAACATGCATATTTTAAGAGAGCGCCCTCTTGTGTTTTAACGACTGCTCTTTGAATACTAACAGACTCCTGCCTTATCCGTTTGTAAGTTTTTTTCTAACGTTTAGGGATGATGGAGCTATAATTATTAGTTGTAATGATATCGTGGTTACTATTATCAAGTTTGACCATTTAGCGGCACTAACACATTGTTATCATTTTTAGTACTATTTACATTTGTCAGCAACAGCAGTGCCTTTCTATAATACTTTTGAAATAAAACTCACCTCATTTAACAAATTATAATTGATCATTACTAACTGTTCTGTCACAATAAGAGCACAAGTATTTAGCGATAAAACACTTTTCTTGTATCATTAGTATAATTATATTTTAACATTTTTCGGCCAACATGCGACATGCGACGTCACCGAGACGTGAAAATGTCCGCCAGCCCAACATCAGCTCGGCGTCTTTTTTTAATGCTGGCCCAACATCATTAGCGATTTCGGCCCAACATCAATTATTGACAATGGCCCAATGTCAGTTCTAACGTAGGCCCAACATCGATTCCTGACGTTGAGAGAACATCAAGTTCTGACGTCGGCCCGACGTTAACCCGATCACTACGGGGACCTAGAATTCTCGGTCCCCGTTGCGCCTGCTCATATACGGGAACCGAGATTTCTCGGTTCCGAGCAAGGGCTATATTAATTGCATAAACATACATGTATGCACCTTGTAAGTACAATCTAATTTGGCTGAATACAAAGATTGAACCCTTGGCTATATCTATATCAAGTTCCCCCGACTCTAGTTGCGTGATTATAGTTTTATTACAATTTTACCATGGTAATACACAGGTCTAATTTCAGGATATTCGTATACAAACACATACAAGCCAGAATCATAGTTTTCGGACAGAATTTCACTTCGCTTACCCTATACTATGATATCGATCGCCTCTATTGTGTGAACTACTTGACCAGCGAACTCACGCTAGGTTGAATAGAAGCGCATACAATGCCATGGTCAACCAGATATCGATCGGTTCTTTTGTGCGCGCTCAGTGGGGTAACTCGACCGGTCCGTAAAATAATCTCGTATATAGCTATTGAAGCAGTATATCTATTGCCGTGGTAAAAGGGTTAAAATGTCCGCCAGCACAACATTGTCCCAACATCATTTTGTGATGTCGGGCAAATGTCAATTTCCAACAATGGCCCAACACCGAATCCTGACATAGGACAGATATCAAATTTTGATGTGGGCTCGACGTTAAAATGACCGCCAGCCCAACATCGTCACTACGTCATTTTGTGATATTGGCATAACGTCAATTTCCGACAATGGCCCAACATCAACTCATGACATTGGACCAACATAACATTATGATGTTGGCTCGAGGTTAAAATGTCCGCTAGCCCAACACTGTCACGACATCATTCTGTGATGTTGAGCCAATGTCAATTTCCGACAATGGCCCAACACCGAATCCTGACATAGGACAGATATCAAATTTTGATGTGGGCTCGACGTTAAAATGTCCGCCAGCCCAACATCGTCACTACGTCATTTTGTGATATTGGCATAACGTCAATTTCCGACAATGGCCCAACATCAACTCATGACATTGGACCAACATAACATTATGATGTCGGCTCGAGGTTAAAATGTCCGCTAGCTCAACGTTGTCACGACATCATTCTGTGATGTTGGCCGAACGTCAATTTCCGCCAATGGCCCAATATCAAATCCTGACGTTGGGCTAACATCAAATTCTGACGTTGGCCCGACATTAAAATGTCCACCAGCTGGACATTAGCCCAACGTTATTTTGTATTGTTGGCCCAACATCAAATCTTGACGTTGGCCCAACATCAAATCTTGACGTTCGCCCGACGTTTGAATGTCCGCTAACCCAACATTGGCCCAACGTCATTTTCTGATGCTGGACCAACATCAAAATTTGACAATGGCCCAATGTCAAATGGCCAACGTAGGACCAACATCAAAAACGTAAAAAGAAATTGGAAAAACATGCATAGATTCCACGTTCGATCCATGCATTTTGTTTAACCTTTACACACATTCATTCATAAATCATAAATATCCTATTCCTACACCTATTGCCTACTCCTAAACCTATCATCCTATCGTCCTACAAACATAGATCGCAATCGGTATAATATATATACACTTCTTCTTAACATGTATGTTTTGTAATGGTTAGTATTTGCAGAACGTTGAATCTGAAATAATCCACCTTCAAATCATATTCATAACACTATTTAAAGGTGTTATTTATATTCGTATATGTCCTTCTAAATTATATACAGCAGCAAGGACATGACAAAAGTATATTTTTTAATATAAATAATTCCAAAAATCTAAAATTTTCATTTCACTTACGATCGCTTATAATCGATCATGATTTCCCCGATAGCAATACTTCTTTTTTTTTTTACTTTTGAATTACTAATGTTTGTAATCGATCAAACGAAATAAATTCATTCAAGATTCTCAAAGCAAGTTAACAAAAATATTATAAGTATCTAGCTAGCTAACTGACGTCGGACCGGTGTCGGCAGGTCGTTGGCAAGATCGCGGTCGGCAAACAGACGTCGCGCCAACATAACGCCAACGTCGAATTTAAGTTGGAGGTTTTGGAAATGAAATAAGTTGGAAAATGGTTGTAGTTGAATGTCGTGCCGATGTTATTAAGCTGACGAAAAAATACGTCTCAAATAAAACGTCGCGCTAAAATCGCACCAATGCCGAAACTGATAACAATTTAAGAGCTCGATAGACGGTTGTAATATTAATGTTGGGCCGATGTCAATAAACCAACCTGAATATGACATCTCAAATATGACGTTGGGCCAATGTTGTACCGATGTCGGAATATATCATTTTAAGAGTTCGGTAAATGGTTGTGGAATTGATGTCGGACGGATGTTATTAATTGGACATCAATATGACATCAAAAATATGACGTCAAGCCGATAACGCGCCGATGTCAGAACTGGTAGCAAATTTAAGAGGTTGGTAAAACAAAGATTGTAAAATTGATGTTGGGCTTATGTTATTAAATATACATAAATATGACAGCTCAAATATGACGTTGGGTCAATGTTGTACCGATGTCGGAACTGGCGACCATTTGCCGGCTTGTTTCATGCTGCCAGTTTTGACATCGGCATGATATCGCTATGGCGTCATCATTGAGATGTCATATTCAGGTCTAATTACTGACGTCGCCACAACATCAATTTAATGAACATTTGCCGAGTTGTGTCATTGCTGCAAGTTCTGACGTCATAATTGAAATGTCATATTGAGGTTCAATTAATAACATTGGGCTAATGTCGGGGTGGCGGACATTTTAATGTCGGGCCAACGTCAGGATTTGATGTTGGCCCTTTGTTGGGTAACTGACATTGGGCCAGTGCCAACAATTAATGGTAAGTCAACATCACAAAATGACATTGTGCCAATGTTGGGCTGGCGGACATTTTAACGTCGAGCCCACATCAGAATTTGATATCTCTCCTATGTCAGGATTCGGTGTTGGGCCATTGTCGGAATTGACATTGGCTTAACATCACAGAATGATGTTGTGACAATGTTTGGCTAGCGGAAACTTTAACCTAGAGCCCACATCATAATGTTATGTTGGGCCAATGTCATGAGTTGATGTTGGGCCATTGTCAGAAATTGACGTTAGGCCAATATCACAAAATTACGTGGTTACGATATTGGGCTGGCGGACATTTTAACGTCGAACCTACATCAGAATTTGATATCTGTCCTATGTCAGGATTCGGTGTTGGGCCATTATCGGAAATTGATATTTGCCCGACATCACAGAATGATGTCGTGACAACGTTGGGTTAGCGGTCATTTTAACCTCGAGCCGACATCATAATGTTATGTTGGTCCAAATGTCATGAGTTGATGTTGGGCCATTGTCGGAGATTGACGTTATGCCAATATCACAAAATGACGTAGAGACGATGTTGGGCTGGCGGACAATTTAACGTCGAGCCCACATCAGAATTTGATATCTGTCCTATGTCAGGATTCGGTGTTGGGCCATTGTCGGAAATTGACATTTGCCCGACATCACAAAACTGATGTTGGGACAATATTGAGCTGGCGGACATTTTAACGTCGGGCCAACGTCAGAACTTGATGTTCTCTCAACGTCAGGAATCGAGGTTGGGCATACGTTATAACTGACATTGGGCCATTGTCAATAATTGATGTTGGGCAAAATGACGTTGGGTCAGCATGAAAAAAAAACAACGCCGCGCTGATGTTGGGCTGGCGGACATGTTTTCGTCTCGGTGACGTCGCATGTTTAATGTAGGCCCAACGTCCTCTTACAACGAATTTTACATCGGCCCAACGTTGTCACAATGTCAGGTGGCTAACAGGGTTATTCCGTTGTGCTTCCTAAGAATTAGAGAAAAGTGAGTATACAGGTATTGTTAAAAGTGCCTAATTAACAGACAAATCTCAACTTTTTGTCAAACTTTGAATCCCTCCCATACGAGTTCGGCTTAGAATGATATGTACACCATGCATCCATAATTAGTCGTCATTTATGAGATGTCATATTCATATCGGACTATTGACATTGGGGCAACATCAATTTTATGACCATTTGCCGAGTTGTTTCATAGCTGCCAGAGGCTGACATCGGCAGGATATCGATAGGCGTCATCATTGAGATGTCATATTCATGTCTAATAATTGACGTCGGCCCAACATCAATTTTACAACCATTTACCGACCTCCTAAATTGCTATCAGTTCCAACATCGGCGCGATATTAGCCCGACGTCATTCATGAAATGTCATATTCATGTCGGACTATTGACATCAACGCAACATCCATTTTATGACCATTTGCCGAGTTGTTTAATTGCTGAATGTTCTTACGTCGGCGTGATATCGGCCTGTCATCATATTGTAGATATCATATTGATGTCCAATTAATAACATTGTCCCGACATTACTTTCACAACCATTAAGCAACCTCTTAAATTGATACCAGTTCCAACATCGGCGCGATATTAGCCCGACGTCATTTATGAGATGTCATATTCATGTCGGACTATTGACATTGGCGCAACATCAATTTTATGACCATTTGCCGACTTGTTTCATAGCTGCCAGAGGCTGACATAGGCAGAATATCGCTATGGCGTCATCATTGAGATGTCATATTCATGTCTAATCGATTTTTGGGTGAGGTTTTGAGGTGAGTTTTAAGGGTAGTAAACGTACTTATTTTGAAAAAGGACAAACACCGCATAAAACTTCATAATTTTATCTTTTATATGACACCTCATGATCAAAAAATAAATGATTTATGCCAGAGAACGAGTACAATAAAAACATGCTTGATTCCAGCCCAAATGACTAACTTTCCTGATCTAGCCTGTTTCCCATGTTTTTCCTGATCCCCATGTTTGTGTAAATTCACTCATGCATCAACGTCCATTGTCAGCTGCTAAGTAAGGAAAGCTGAGCGACTTCTTACTCAACTTTCACTCATTGGGGCAGATGTCAGGCATGTTTTCATTGTACTCGTTCTCTGGCAAAAATCATTTATTTTTTGAGCATGATGTGTCATGTAAAAGATAAAAATATGAACTTTTATGTGGTGTTTGTCCTTTTTAAAAATAAGTATGTTTACAACCCTTAAAACTCGCCCAAACTTAAAATGTATGCGTGCAAATGGAATATTGGTAACACCACTTTCCATTGTTCTTATTCAGTCATGCTTGAATTATGTGCCATAAGTTGTACATCAAATGAAAGAAGAGACACAAAGCTGTTCAGACATATCTATATCATCAAGGAAATTATTCATTATGACAGAACATTTCTGCCATGAAACCCGGTTTTGTTTTATCTGGGACAGTCTGTAATGCGATTTGATTCAAATATATTTGTTACCAATATTTTGTGTGTGCAAAAGCTGGTAATATGGTGATAACGTGTATGTCTTTGTCCACCGAGTGATATGTAAAAATTAACCTGTACATTAATGTCATATAACCGAGTAATGAGCGCAAATGCAAAGTGAAAATAACTCAATCACTGTACTGACCTTGTAGACAGTCGCAATTATCTACTGGGTAGTTATAAATCCGAATACTTCAATCATATATAGTGTTATAACGGAAGATAAATTTGAACAACCGTAAGCTATTCCATGCAATGAGGTGTGTCAGAACCACTAGATTTCTAAACACATTATGTCAATGTTACCAGATCCATTTTAATACATTTTATTTAACCAGACAAACAACATTATATTATCCTTATTTGTACTACTTTGGTTCAAATTTGTCAGCGAATATCTTTTAAAATACTTTTGAAAGAACACGCGCTTCAACTAATACATTATCTGTAATACATACTTTTTATCAACAATTGTTTTGTACATATTGAGTTATCTTTAGCTACATAAATACAATTGATTATTATTAACTATTAATCTTTTCTTTACATTTGTCAACATGTACTTCATAGTTTCCATTTCAAACCCTCTTCAACTAACACGGTATGAATAATACACATTTGCGGTAAATATTTTTTTTTTTACCATTAGAGCAATTATATTTAGCGACAAAAACACAATTTCTTATTAATATTTTGAATAGTTTGTTTTGACATTAGTCAGCGTATAGTTTTACCCTATTATACATTTGAAATGAAACACTTGCTGAGAAATTAAAATTGACAAAAAAACTACAAAAAAAACGACAGATATGGGTACACATTCGTGACAAAAAGTAATACATAAAGTTTGTCCTTAAAAATGATATTGCCCCCCTCCCCCCAACAAAAACAACAAACAAACAAACAAACTAAAAACAAAAGAAAAATGGTCAGACAACACTGCGTCTCTGCCAGGTTAACATAACATGAATGAACTAGCTAAATCCGAAACGTATGTCGTTCGCTTATGATATACTACAAAATACAAACAAGGTGGCCAAGTGTGACATTCTCACACCACACCGGGTATCATCATATACACCAAATAGATAAATAATTAAATTGGCCCGTATTCATAAATCACCGCTAGTTTATGTCAAATGATACAGTTTAATCTATGCTACACACAGCTTAATATTCCCCAACTAGGTTAAGCGGGCCAAGCCAAATATACCTGCTAAATTTACCCTAGTTAGCAACTAAACGACCGTGTGTTTAATATGTAGATACATTATCCGAAATGTACTAAGCATTTTAAAACTAACTGAACTTATCTATCAGGTGTGATGAATATGGGAACATGACCATATCTATACACATATAACAGATAATAAAATGTTGCCTTTAGCAGCCAGAATACAATGAATTATATCTTGGCTTACTTCAGACAATGGTGATTTGACACACTACTTCTGGAATGTTTGTAGTGCAATTAATATCATCCCATTTTCCAAGGTCCACCACCCGGATGCGCGCACAATTTTGATTTCCACCAGAGTTATCCGGCTTAGTATATCCCCAGTCTAAAAAACAAAATAAAAACGTAAACAAATGTTAAAATAGAATATCACACAACAATTATTGTTGATTATGTATTTTATATCGCGATCTTCTGTGCTCCATTTTATCATCAGCAAGCTCGAAAGCAGGCTCACAATCCTATAAAATTATCATTTTTAAATTATGATTGAATTACAAAGTAAAAGTAGATAACACACAGACTACGCCCCAAACAACTCGTGATAATGTTTAATAAACCAAGAGGTTTTTAGTTGTCAATTCGGTCTTTACCAAAATATTTGTACAGTTATTATGTACATCCGTGTGGAAATTCATCCCTTCATTTTGTTCATCCATTTATTTAATTGATATCCTAATCATATTTGGAAAATATAATGTAATATCTCACAGCTGACTGAACACATATCAGAGAAGAAATACCAAAAGGCACACTAACTTGCGTTGGGAGGGGAGGGGGGGGGGGGGGGGGGGGGGGGGGAGTCGTAGACAATTTTCGAAGCCGAGGCCAAGTCCGATCGTAAATTTTCGAAACCGAGACCAAGACCTATTGGTTGAGAATCTTGTAAGCGAGGGTGTTCGTAGACAATTTTTAAAACCGAGACCGAGAATTTTAGATATTTTCGAGACCGAGACCATGGAGGTCCGGTCCAAAATTGTCGAGGTCGAGAACAGGACCCATTGGTTGAAATTCCTGTAAGCGGGGAGGGGGGGGGGGATAGTCGTAGAAGTTTGTTGAAGCCGAGACCGAACATTTTCAACATTTTCGAGGCCGAGACCAGGGCTCTTCACACTTTTCGAGGCCGAGACCAACAAAAGTGGTCTTGAGACCAGTTGCAATTTTAAAGGGGGGGGGGGGGGGGGGGGGTTCAAACCCCCCCCCCCCCCAAAATCAGTCATTTTGGGCTCCCCCCCTGGGTGCGATTTTTTTTTTCGTATGCGCTAGAGCAAATTTTAATTTTTTCTGCGTCTTGAGAGAGACTATCACTCGCGCCTGCACAAAGGGTTGGCCCGATGATGCCTTTAATTTTGGTTTTATCGATGGTTTGAAAACGTTTATGCACCCCCAAAAAGAAAGAAAAGATAAATATTCAAATTGAATGAACCGCCAATAAACTCTAAACAACAACAACAAACAAAGCCAAAATTTCCGCCTTTTATAATATACCGACTTATAGCCACTAAATCTGACCTATAGCCACTAAATCTGACCTATAGCCACTAATCTGACCTATAGCCACCAGATTAGGGTTAGGGTTAGGGTTTAGGTTAGGGTTAGGGTTTAGGTTAGGGTTTGGGTTAGGTTTATATATCCCCAAAAAACCGCTGCAAATCATGTCCTCACTGTGGCGAAATTGGAAAGCGCTACCGTGCTATTCTGATAACCTAAAAGCACCGGGTTCGAATCCCAGTCCTTCCTTCGTTTCTTTTGCGTAATCGTACTCGATGTAATGTTCGATATTATGCGGGAATTTTGGCTTTGCGCATGCGCGAGTGATAGTCTCTCTCAAGACGCAGAAAAAAAATCTAACAAATTTGCTCTAGCGCGTACGAAAAAAAAATTCGCCCCCTGGGTACGCCTATGAATACCTACTACTACTACTACTACTACTACTACTACTACTACTACTACTACTACTACTACTAATGACAATACTAATGATAACAATTAACAGAAGGCCACACATCCCATTGTTTGGTTTCCCTTAACTTAAATAATTATATAAACGAGGAAACTTACTCCTGTATGAACCGGGGGTTCCAGCTCTGTCCCGCTCACAGATCCACACGCCTTCTGTCTTGATGTCGTCGCAGTTCAACCAATATCTGTTGATATCCGCGGGTATGACATCCCTAAAGGCCGCAATCTCTGGCTCAGAATCGATGTACAAAAGAGATGGGAAGCGGTATGAGCCTTCGTACCAAACCTTATGGACACAAATTAAACGAAAGATGTCAACAAATAAAAATCTATGCATTAGTAGATAGTTTAATCGATGTCATTTCAATTCAACCCGAAAAGGGAAAAGTCGGGCAAAGAAAGTATCCCCAAAGATGTAACTTTTAGCATTTTCACCGATGTACAGGAGATATGGATACGGATACCAACTCTTAATAACAACTAATGAGAAAAATCAGAATGTGCATATAAGTATATACATGATTATGTGACTAAATATATACTACACACAAACATGAGTAAACATATATTTTTGTTATAGTGTTATGTCAGTTTTTGAAATCCTTCAAATCTGATCAATGTGAACGATACTTTTTGGGGCCTTATTCGCCTCGTATAGCCCGCACATTTGTCTAAACTAATTTAGTTATTGTAATTTGTTCCCCTAGGCCAGCGCTGTCAAGAACTTTAGCGTAACCCCCATCTGCGTTATGTTTGTCTAATAAACAAAGTACACAGCGAACAAACTCAGAAAACTAAAGCATAATGTGACTTGTTTCGACACTTTGTAAAGACCCCAAAAATGTCTACATAGAAATTTCGCACTGTGCCACATTCAAAGCATGACATTTCATCTGCATTGGTAATTCATAATATATTTATTTTAAACTTTTGATACAATACAAATGACAGCCGAAAGATTTGGAGGTAAATATTTGTATTGTGATCAGATGTTTAAAATAAATATCATGTGCCACATGCATGACATTGTAATGTTTCGGTAGAAGTGCACTGAGGTGATTGTTTTTTCATTGTGCCGAATTGCGAAATATAGGTTTTCTAGACCACATTCATACTGTTCAAGTCAATTTCACAATTGCAACATCAAAATTAATGTATTGGCACCCATCTATTTAATTAGAGCAATCACAATCATGCAACATGCAATCAGTTTTGTTTTGGCACTCGTGTATTTATGTTTCATGCATTTAAATTAACATGGTTCGTCAGTTAAGCTTCTTTTTGCATAACATTTCTTATATACACGAACAATTTCACACGTCGCGCATCAGTTTCACTATTTAGCGTTTAGTCCTACTTACTCACACATACATACATACAAAACAAAAAAGCCAAATTTATGAGACCAAGACAATTGGTTGAGAGTCGTACAAGCGGAGGGGGGTTGTCCGTATACATTTTAAAAGCCGAGGCCGAGTATCTTCACAATTTTCGAGACCGAGACCAGGCTCCTTTAATTTTATATTTTTGGGACAGAGCCAAAGGGGGGCGTTTAACCCCCAAAACACCCACCCCATACATGGCATACGTACATTGACGGAGCCAAAGGGGGTGTTTAACCCCCCCCCCCCCCCCCCTGTGTCACGGCTGCCTACATGAATGCACACACACGCAACCATACAAATTAATAAATATCAACTTCGGTCGAATGAATGAAATAAGCATGCTTCTCATACCGTATGTCAGATAATTTCTTTCTTTTTATTATTTCCTTTAAAATAATTTCCATGTTGATATTTTTCATTTTATAGAACATTTTGATCGCATGATAAGATGATGATTAATAATGCTGTATTCAAACAATGTTCTTTTTCATCAATGTTCAATTGAAAATGCTCGTTCATCCGTCGATCAGTTCACGGACGAGACATATCGGCAGGTACACCTGGGAGTGGCGATACCACTGCCCGCACTAACCATGTTTTTCAATTTGAATGCAGATATTTTAAACTGGTCTGACTATTGATGAATATGAATAGAAGGAAAGAGACCGAAAACAGGTGGAGATGAAATTGTATGAAGGTATACGAAAATGAATGCTCTACATATACTTTTGAATGCAAATAAAAAATCGCTGGCGCAGAAAGTGAAAGTCAACGACCAAATAAAACAATTGAATGATGATCACACGGAGAAAGCTAAGTTTGTGTGAAATTGAATGATCGGATTATCAATTTGACGGAGAAAAGTATGAAATTTGCCGTGAAAACCTATACAAAACACACAAAAGCAGGAGATTAACAAACCTCGGGCAGGTTGTTGCAGTAGTACTTGGCCTCCTGCCAGGTCATCTGCTTCCGGGGGAAGAGGTAACACTTCCCATTGCCCAGCGTCCACCCTAAAGGGTATTACAGGAATAAATAAGTAAACATGTTTAATATACTTAGGTGCCCCTCCTCGACGCCATTGTAATCGTACTTAAGATCGGTAAAATGGAAGGTAGTGGAACTGAGTTTTGGCGAGAGGGTATATCTGCGCCTCACAGAGTATATAGGTTACGTCCGTAGATGTACATTGGATATAAAATATTCCATTAACGTAATCTTTATACCTGTATACAATGCGTGCGCGCATATATACAGTAATTGCTTGCGCTTTGAGTCTCGTCGATGATCGTATTACCGCATACATACATGTCGCTGACACTGCTTACAAACATATGCGTGATTTACTCATCAAACAAATGTCCCGTGATAGGGAATTAGATCGCATATGTCACAGGTTTTTGGATACAACGCAACACGTAAATACCCTTTATTGCCTTAGGCAAAGAGATTTTGTTAAACTGCGCCTAGACAAACATGTTTGTATATTTGTTCACGCACCTACTGTGTGCAATGAAATATTTCTGAATTTCTTCATGTCTGCCTATCAAAGCAGACAATTATTAAGTCATCATGTCCCTATTAAAAAATCAGGAGATAGAGGACAATATATCGGGCCAAACTTTTGTTTCACTCTCATATAAGAAACTGAATATCCGGACTAATCTGTCAACGTTTGAGCAAAAACTCAAAGATATCAATCTGTTTGTACAGGTGATTATAATTTATATTGCACCCTGACAAATTCGTAACATACTTAGGCATGTAAGGTGAATCATAACATTTTAAGATAATAACAAAATAGGAACATTTGTGGAGTTGTCCGATTATCGCCAACCCATTTCCGCTTATCACACGTTTGGACATTATCAGTATAGTATGGTATGGTAAATGTAACATCTACAGCCACTTACATAAGGTAAACAAACATGTATAATGATACTGAAGTGTGCCAAAAGGGCGATTCCATGTCAGTCACTTACCCTGACAGAGTGCCTGTGAGCCGGACCAGCCAGACAATGTACAGGTGCGCTGACTGCTACCCGATGTCAGGGTGTACCCCGTATCACACGTATAGGTGCAGACACTGTTGTAGTTGGTGGAGTCCGTGCAAGACACCAATCCGTTACTCGGGTTTGCGAGTGCAAGAGAACACGGTATCCCTGTAAGAAAGTCAATAGACTCTTCAACAATAAGCAATTTGGTACAATGCGAACAGCAGTTAGGGCATGGATTGTTGTAATGTATTTGCTTGTACATCAGCACGTGTGTTCCAATACAAGTTGTTTATTTGCAAAACAATGGGCATAACAATTTGTAACTGTTCCATTATACTCAGTAGACAAATGTTGAACATGTTTAGCATGTTGAAATTATATTTTTAGTTTCCAGTACACAATTGCTTTGTTAAAATTGGGCTCGAGCGTGGCAAATAGCAACTCCTGGATAGTTACTTACCCTGACAAACTGCCTGTGAGCCGGACCAACCAGACGATGTACAGGTGCGCTGAATGCTACCCGATGTCAGGTTGTACCCCGTATCACAGGTATAAGTGCAGACACTATTGTAGTTGGTGGAGTCCGTGCAAGACACCAATCCGTTACTCGGGTTTGTGAGTGCACGAGAACACGGTATCCCTGTAAGAGAGTCAAAAGACTCTTTAACAATAAGCAATTTGGTACAATGCGAACAGCAGTTAGGGCATGGATTGTTGTAATGTATTTGCTTGTACATCAGCA
Organism: Echinarachnius parma; assembly: GCA_037951105.1. Taxonomy (NCBI): domain Eukaryota; kingdom Metazoa; phylum Echinodermata; class Echinoidea; order Clypeasteroida; family Echinarachniidae; genus Echinarachnius; species Echinarachnius parma. The sequence goes on along the minus strand of JBAMJV010003893.1, from coordinate 22,156 downwards.
CGTGTGTTGCAATACAAGTTGTTTATTTGCAAAACAATGGGCATAACAATTTGTAACTGTTCCATTATACTCAGTAGACAAATGTTGAACATGTTTAACATGTTGAAATTATATTTTTAGTTTCCAGTACACAATTGCTTTGTTAAAATTGGGCTCGAGCGTGGCAAATAGCAACTCCTGGATAGTTACTTACCCTGACAAACTGCCTGTGAGCCGGACCAGCCAGAGGATGTACAGGTGCGCTGACTGCTACTCGATGCCAGGGTGTACCCCGTATCACACGTATAGGTGCAGACACTGTTGTAGTTGGTGGAGTCCGTGCAAGACACCAATCCGTTACTCGGGTTTGCGAGTGCAAGAGAACACGGTATCCCTGTAAGAAAGTCAAAAGACTCTTCAACAATAAGCAATTTGGTACAATGCGAACAGCAGTTAGGGCATGGATTGTTGTAATGTATTTGCTTGTACATCAGCACGTGTGTTCCAATACAAGTTGTTTATTTGCAAAACAATGGGCATAACAATTTGTAACTGTTCCATTATACTCAGTAGACAAATGTTGAACATGTTTAACATGTTGAAATTATATTTTTAGTTTCCAGTACACAATTGCTTTGTTAAAATTGGGCTCGAGCGTGGCAAATAGCAACTCCTGGATAGTTACTTACCCTGACAAACTGCCTGTGAGCCGGACCAACCAGACGATGTACAGGTGCGCTGAATGCTACCCGATGTCAGGTTGTACCCCGTATCACAGGTATAAGTGCAGACACTATTGTAGTTGGTGGAGTCCGTGCAAGACACAGATCCGTCACTCGGGTTCTCGAGTGCAGGAGAGCACGTTATCCCTGTAATCAAAATACTATAATCAATAATACGCACAATCATTTGAAACGTTAGCTACAATGTATAGATCCGTTACCAGTTTAGTTCATACTCCTCAGTCAAGTCGTTTTTACAGCAACCAACAGCTTGTGGCACGGGTTTCTATCATCCTGTGAAAGCGTGTCTATAGTATTATTTGTTTGTAAAAATGCACGTGTGTTTCAAAGTATGAATTGTGAATTGTGGAACAGTGCATTCTCTAAACGCTATCAATTTTCCATCATCTGAAGTAGAACACTATTATTGTGAGTATGCAACGAGGTTTGTAGTTTGTTCCCAATAATACATAATATGGCGTTACAGTGCGGCTGTATATAGTAAAATACCGATCCGCAGCCAGTTATTTACCCTGACAAACTGCCTGCAAACCAGACCAGCCAGAAGATGCGCAGGTGCGCTGACTGCTACCCGATGTCAGGGTGAACCCCGTATCACAGGTATAGGTGCAGACACTGTTGTAGTTGAAGGTGTCCGTGCAAGACACCGTCCCGTGATCCGGGGATGCTATTGCAGGTGGACAGGTTATCCCTGTTATTGAAATAAAATAATTTCAAATACGCACAGTGATTTTAAATGTATACTTCAATAGACAAATGTATAGATAAATCATCAATTTACATCGTACTGTAGTATTCTTCACCTCCTTCATCTCCCTTCCTACTTTTTCTCCCCCCCCCTCCTCCTCCTTCTTCTTCTTCTTCTTTTACCCTCCTCTTCCCCTTCTTTTTCTTCATCGTCTTCTTCATCTTGTTCTTCTTCTCCTTCTCATTCTTCTTCTTCTTCTTTTTCATCTTTTTCTTTTTGCCCTCTTTTTCTTCTTCTTCTCCATCTTTTTTTTCTTCTTCTTATATCCTCTTCCCCTTCTCTTCGTTTTATTCCTTTTCTTGTTCTTGTTCTCCATCTCATTCTTATTCATCTTCTCCTTTTTTCTTCTACTTTTTCGTCTTCTTCTTCTTCTTCTTCTTCTTCTTCTTTTTCTTCTTTTTCTTCTTCTTTATCTGTTCTTTATCTTCTTCTGTTACTTTTTTCAAGATTGATTGTTATTGATTATTGTTAGAAGTTATTTCATTCTCTGTATTCCCTTCCCAGCGTACAAAAAGATTGAGCTCGAATTTGGCTAGAGTGCGGCAAAACACGGCACGAGCCTTGTCAGTCACTTACCCTGACAAACTGCCTGTGAGCCGGACCAGCCAGACAATGTACAGGTGCGCTGACTGCTACCCGATGTCAAGGTGTACGAAGTATCACACATATAGGTGCAGACACTGTTGTAGTTAATGGAGTCCGTGCAAGACACAGATCCGTCACTCGGGTTCTCGAGTGTAGGAGAGCACGTTATCCCTGTAATCGAAATACTATAATCAATAATACGCACAATCATTTGAAACGTTAACTACAATGTATATATCCGTTACCAGTTTAGTTCATACTCCTCAGTCAAGTCGTTTTTACAGCAACCAACAGCTTGTGGCACGGGTTTCTATCATCCTTTGAAAGCGTGTCTATAGTATTATTTCTTTGTAAAAATGCACGTGTGTTTCAAAGTATGAATTGTGAATTGTGGAACAGTGCATTCTCTAAACGCTATCAATTTTCCATCATCTGAAGTAGAACACTATTATTGTGAGTATGCAACGAGGTTTGTAGTTTGTTCCCAATAATATATGGCGTTACAGTGCGGCTCTGTATATAGTAAAATACCGATCCGCAGCCAGTTACTTACCCTGACAAACTGCCTGCAAACCAGACCAGCCAGAAGATGCGCAGGTGCGCTGACTGCTACCCGATGTCAGGGTGAACCCCGTATCACAGGTATAGGTGCAGACACTGTTGTAGTTGAAGGTGTCCGTGCAAGACACCGTCCCGTGATCCGGGGATGCTATTGCAGGTGGACAGGTTATCCCTGTTATTGAAATAAAATAATTTCAAATACGCACAGTGATTTTAAATGTATACTTCAATAGACAAATGTATAGAAAAATCATCAATTTACATCGTACTGTAGTATTCTCCACCTCCTTCATCTCCCTTCCTACTTTTTCTCCCCCCACCCTCCTCCTCCTTCTTCTTCTTCTTCTTTTACCCTCCTCTTCCCCTTCTTTTTCTTCATCGTCTTCTTCATCTTGTTCTTCTTCTCCTTCTCATTCTTCTTCTTCTTCTTTTTCATCTTTTTCTTTTTGCCCTCTTTTTCTTCTTCTTCTCCATCTTTTTTTCCTTCTTCTTATATCCTCTTCCCCTTCTCTTCGTTTTATTCCTTTTCTTGTTCTTGTTCTCCATCTCATTCTTATTCATCTTCTCCTTTTTTCTTCTACTTTTTCGTCTTCTTCTTCTTCTTCTTCTTCTTCTTCTTCTTCTTCTTCTTCTTCTTCTTCTTCTTCTTCTTCTTCTTCTTCTTCTTCTTCTTCTTCTTCTTCTTCTTCTTCTTCTTCTTCTTCTTCTTCTTCTTTTTCTTCTTCTTCTTTGACTTCTTTTCCTTTCATCTTCTTTTTCTTCTTCTTCTTTATCTGTTCTTTATCTTCTTCTGTTACTTTTTTCAAGATTGATTGTTATTGATTATTGTTAGAAGTTATTTCATTCTCTGTATTCCCTTCCCAGCGTACAAAAAGATTGAGCTCGAATTTGGCTAGAGTGCGGCAAAACACGGCACGAGCCTTGTCAGTCACTTACCCTGACAAACTGCCTGTGAGCCGGACCAGCCAGACAATGTACAGGTGCGCTGACTGCTACCCGATGCCAAGGTGTACGAAGTATCACACATATAGGTGCAGACACTGTTGTAGTTAATGGAGTCCGTGCAAGACACAGATCCGTCACTCGGGTTCTCGAGTGTAGGAGAGCACGTTATCCCTGTAATCGAAATACTATAATCAATAATACGCACAATCATTTGAAACGTTAAAGGGAAAGTTGAGTTTTGGTAGAGAGGGCGCTAGACTACTTAATTGGTTTGTGAGGTAATGAAAAACTGAGTGTAAAATTTGAAAGAGCATAATATTTAAACAATAAAATCATCTTTGTTTGATCAAAATCGGTTCAAAACGGCTGAATATCCATAAATATAACAATTTGTAATAAACCCGGGGCCCGGGTTTATTAGAGAATTTTGAACCAGCCGTTAAAAATTCAAAAAAATGCTTCCTCTTTTCAAAAAAGTTACAAAATAGGTATTTAAATAGTTGTTGGTTATTTCTCTATCTAATCACTATTTCAACAAAGCATCACATGTACAATATTTTATTCAAAATGGTTGAAACCGATGAGTGTTTAGAGAGCGCCCTCTTACGTTTTAACGGCTCTTTTTTAATGATAACATGATCTTTACTACGTCTTTTGTAATTTTGTGTTCCTTCTAGTTATAACTATTAGTTTGTAATGTAATGATGCAGGTTTTGGTTACTAAAATTCAGTTTCACTAAAACTGTACTCTCCTTACCAGAACTCAACTATCCCTTTAACTACAATGTATAGATCCGTTACCAGTTTAGTTCATACTCCTCAGTCAAGTCGTTTTTACAGCAACCAACAGCTTGTGGCACGGGTTTCTATCATCCTGTGAAAGCGTGTCTATAGTATTATTTGTTTGTAAAAATGCACGTGTGTTTCAAAGTATGAATTGTGAATTGTGGAACAGTGCATTCTCTAAACGCTATCAATTTTCCATCATCTGAAGTAGAACACTATTATTGTGAGTATGCAACGAGGTTTGTAGTTTGTTCCCAATAATACATAATATGGCGTTACAGTGCGGCTGTATATAGTAAAATACCGATCCGCAGCCAGTTACTTACCCTGACAAACTGCCTGCAAACCAGACCAGCCAGAAGATGCGCAGGTGCGCTGACTGCTACCCGATGTCAGGGTGAACCCCGTATCACAGGTATAGGTGCAGACACTGTTGTAGTTGAAGGTGTCCGTGCAAGACACCGTCCCGTGATCCGGGGATGCTATTGCAGGTGGACAGGTTATCCCTGTTATTGAAATAAAATAATTTCAAATACGCACAGTGATTTTAAATGTATACTTCAATAGACAGATGTATAGATAAATCATCAATTTACATCGTACTGTAGTATTCTTCACCTCCTTCATCTCCCTTCCTACTTTTTCTCCCCCCCCTCCTCCTCCTCCTTCTTCTTCTTCTTTTACCCTCCTCTTCCCCTTCTTTTTCTTCATCGTCTTCTTCATCTTGTTCTTCTTCTCCTTCTCATTCTTCTTCTTCTACTTTTTCATCTTTTTCTGTTTGCCCACTTTTTCTTCTTCTTCTCCTTCTTTTTTTCTTCTTCTGATATCCTCTTCCCCTTCTATTCGTTTTATTCCTTTTCTTGTTCTTGTTCTCCATCTCATTCTTATTCATCTTCTCCTTTTGGAGATTTCAAGTATGGTGTTTGGGGTTGGTGTTAGTGCTTATTAAGCACTAACACCGGCCTTAGACACCATATTTGAGATGACTTCGTGTTAGGATCGTATACAGTGACATTGGGGGATTCAAATGTGGTGCATAAGGCCGGTGTTAGTGTTTAATAAACACTAACACCAACCCCAAACACCATACTTGAACTCACCCAATGTATCATGTCTAGATCCGTTACCAGTTCAGTTCATACTGCTCAGTCAAGTCGTTTTTACATCATTCTTTAAAGGGCAATGCAACTCAAGAAAAGAGTTTATCCTACTTTATATATCGTAATTTACCTGTTTATTATATGTAACATTACTTCAACTCAGATTTCTGCTTTGGAAGAAATATGAGAAAACTTTATCGGGTATCCCACTCTTCACGCGAATGCTGGAGGCCGCCATTATTGTGTTGCGCGGACTATATGCACTAATGCTTTTCGATAACACCCATTCAAACCATTGTTAGAATACTTGTACATCTACAAGTATTATAATTTAAATACTTACAATATCTTATTGAGCCGTATGAACCTCAAAGGAATCTTCGATCTCAGTCTAAGAAATTATTGGTACAATCTCGGGTGAATAAAACATGTTTGGAGAGAGGGCTTTTCAGAAAACAGCACCAGATTTATGGAACTCACTCCTACAGTATTTACGAGAAATTAATAATTTAGATTTATTTAAAACAAAGTTAAAAACTGTTTGCAACTATCTAGTTAGTTAGTTACATGTATAATTGTTTGTCTTTTACCCCCATAGAGAAAGTATAGTGTTATGCTTTCTAAGAACGGTTTATTATTAATGCTAAAAAGTTCAATTTGACTACATATCAGTCCATCTGGCTAAAACAGCTCAACGTTCAGAGCATTTTTCATGTTTCTCATCATCTCATAGTGAATAGCGCCCTCATAATTATGGTGACCGTATGACAGTGCTATAATTTCCACTTGTAGACGTTTACTTGCTCAACATATGTGCTAAAAACTAAAGGGGTCGATCGAAAAGGAATAGAGAGCCTGGGAACGCCGAAACAGCTTGGGATTGTTAGGGTTAATTAAGAGATGAACCGTTACAGCTCATCACATCGCAAGACACTGCGAGAGAAAACAAGACAAGGTTACCTACCTTCGCACATCAGAGATTCCGTGAGCATCCAGCCTTCATGACATGAACACTCAAAAGAGCCCTCTGTGTTGTGACATGATCCGTGTTGTGCGTCACACGGATACTCGGCTCCCTCACGAGCGCACTCATCGACATCTTGATAGAGAGAAGGAATGAGATATTGATTAGCCATTGTCATTGTCAATACATTTTGACCTGGGGTGTTACATACAACTCAAAGTTGCGTTTGATTTTGCGTTTGATCGAACACAAAATCAAACGCAACTTTGCGTTTGATCGCAATTGACCGTTGCATAAATATCTGGATCAAACGCAACTTTGCGTTTGATATCAAACGCAAGTTTACTTATGATATGGATCAGACGCAAAGTTGCGTTTGATATCAAACGCAAAGTTGCGTGTGATTTCAAACTCAAGTCTTTATGCAACAGAGTTGCGTTTAAACGCAAATAGCGTTTGATTTTTGGTGACTTGCGTCGAAAATCAAACGCAACTTTGTGTTTTCAGTTTTATGCAACGCCCCCCTGGTCATTGTTATGTCATTGGCAGACTCCTTTCTTTTTTAAATAACGACATTTATACAGGTTCGCCTTCCCTAAACAAACAAACAAACTGAAACAACGGAAAAAAGGAATACTTCCCAAAATATTGGAAAGGAATTATTGAAATTCCCGAATGGAAAATCTACAACTGAGAAATGTTACCATGATTAGTAATTTTTGTTAAAAACGGTCATTTCTGGGGCACACTTAGTGACCTCATGTCGTGTTCCTTTGGCCAACTTCAAATTGCAAAGAATGCATTTCGCTTTCAAATACTATGACAAGAAGCAAACAAAGAAAAACAGGTACAAGTTTTGTTATAATAGGTACAAATTCACCTATAGAGTGAAACCTACTCAACCAAAAAACTGCTGATGTTGACACTAGTTTTCCCAGGACAAGATCCCCCATATTGTGAAACCAATTCTTTTATCCCTCTTTTACGAGAAGTATGCAGTCCCGTTTTTTGGGCCACCCTGTATTGCATGTCAGATACGTGGCTCGGTATGTTATAGTACATACCTGTGTCACAATTTGGTCCCGTGTAATACGATGAACAGGTGCACTCGTACCCAGATAGTGTTTCCACACACGTAGCGTTGTTCTTGCAGGGGTTCTTCAAACAATCTGTATTCGTTTACAAATAATTATAGGAATCAAAATTAAAAGAATGTACTCAAAATACAGTGACAGGATTATTTACATTCAAATAGAGGAGAATCGATAAATGAACGTTCTGATTAAGTGTTCCATTTACTTCATACGACTTTTTGAAAAACTGATATCATACAGCAATTTCATCGTAAGACTCTTCTGAATAATTTTTGAAAGTTTCATCAAAAAGAACACTGTGTTCCTGCGACGTCACGCACAAGATTTAAATTCGGATACTTCGAGTACAATTAAAGAGCGTCCAGGAACGCTTTGCAGTAAAATTTCCATAACTGAGGCGATATTTGAAAAGAAAAATCAGTTTAGATTTAAATCGTGTGTAACTATAAGTCAAGCAGCAATGTCCAACAGAAGCGTGAACAGGTGAAAGCTCCAGGTGATTTTGATTTAATATGACAAAATGACTTGATCACTTGAATTATTACAAGTAGGTTAACAACTGGCGCAAGGATGGAAAGACGGAAGTAAGGAATTGAGAAAGGAAGTGAGGAAGGAAAGGAGAAGTGAATTAAGGGAGGACGAAAAGGCACGGAATAAAGGGCGATAGGAACAAAATGAAATGGAAGTCTTCAACACAGTGGATAAAGGAAGGAATGAAGTTAGTATATAAGAAAGAGGAAATAATAAATGAAGGGGGGAGGAAATGAGGCCGGAACGGGATGGGAGGATGGATACAAGAAATGAAGGAAGTAGGTTGGAAGGGAGGAAGGAATTTCGGACGAAAGGGGAAGGTATATTAAGTGAAAGCAGGAATGAGGGAAGGAATTTTGGCATGAGGGGGTGATGGAAGGACGAAAGTTATATTTGAGTCATGAATAAACTGATGAAGGGAAGGAGCAGGGAAGGAAGGAAGGATGTCAAGAGGGAAAGAACGGGGTGGTAGGAATGAAGTAGGTAATAATGGAAGGAAGCAATAAATAAAGGACGATATGAAATGAGGAATAAACAGAAAGAGATGGAGACAGAAAGGAGGGATGAATATTAAGTAGGAAACGGTAGGTTGGGAGAAAAGAAAGAAGAAATCGAAGATGAGGGGGACGATTCATGGTAACTAACGCAAACTGACAGCAAAATACTTCCGTTACGGGACTATACTGAAAATGCGAACAATTACCTGGTTAAGGAGCTGCAGACAACCGACGACTGAGCGGTTTTACAATTTTAATTAATAATAAACATCTGGCAACACTATCCTAACATCATGAAATGAATTAAACATTATATGTCATTACCTGGTAGAGAACAGACTGCCACCGACTGAGCAGTAGATATTCCCCTCATAGCCCGGTCGATGGATGCCGAGACTTTCCCTTGTTTAGGAACTAGCTGTATTCGCTTCCCGCCCGGTCCAACGATGCTCCGACAGGACGAACGCGTTGTTTCTTCACAACAGAGCGATCCTGAAAATAACAAGGGATAGAGTTATTATAGTCAAAGCTGTGTATAGTGACTACCAAAGGCAAGTAAGAAAACTGGCCACTGAACACAGGTTCATTCCATTATTTTTTCTCTGCAGGGGATCATATTTAGTGGCCACTATAGGCAGGTTGGCAGCTATAGACAGGTGGCCAAGAAGACAGGTTTGTCTGTATTAGTTTAGATGAATAACGTCCAAATTACTGGAAACTTTTACGAGCAAGAACACAGAAATGTGTTGAAAGGGTTATATAAACATTCCCTTATGATAGACATTACAAATTGTTAAAGGGATCTAGCAACATTGTCACAAAATAATAAAACGTACGTCATTTTATTCGCATTCTCAACACAAACAATACAAACAAACCATGTGACGTCATTTCCAAAGCACCTGGTTCAATACGTGCCTTCGCAGTTGTTGCGATTGCAAGATCACGTGACAAAATTATAGTACGGCCGGATTTCAAAACGACGTAGCAGCCGCCGCTTTGTGTATAATGTCAATGGACTCTTTACTTCCTGGCATGACACCCGAAACTAAATGAAGATATTTATTCATGAATATCAACTCTATAACACTGTCATTGCCTAACATATATCGAGAACAATATACATTTTCAGATAATTCAAGGAATACGATCGTTTGTTTAAAATTCAAGGATACAACTCGATTTTGATTGACAAAAATGACTCTCCTTTCTTCCTGCCGCGCCGTACATTGCACCCAAACATATGCAATTGGGCCCAATGGTTTCGTGTTTCGTATGTAACTGCAGAACGAAATCAAGAACCCGATCAACTACTTAGTATTCATTTCTGACAAACTTGATATGATTTCCCCTTAGTATGGAATATCTAAAATACATTTCAATGCTTTTCTATACAAAGACAATTCTTACCCTTCATTTGAGACTGTGTTTGTTGCAGTTTCCCGAGCGAAACATAGCTAGCACGGCCCGGGTGCGGCCCGGGTACAGTACCGCACAATGCAGACAGTGCTTGAACTGCATGTAGCTTGATTGCATGCAAAGCAGTGCGCCGCCAGCCGTGTGATTATAAGTGGCATTCGAGTTTCGAAATATGTTCATTAAAATTCAGTTTGTTGCATTATAATGTGACAGAAATGATCGAATTTGTTGGAAATGATAGACAGATGTTGCTCTCTTTGCATAATTAGCACTGAAAGTGTCATGAAATTAATATTCTTGAATAAATATCTTCATTTAGTTTCGGGTGTCATGCCAGGAAGTAAAGGGTCAATTGACATTATACACAAAGCGGCGGCTGCTACGTCGTTTTGAAATCCGGCCGTACTAGAATTTTGTCACGTGATCTTGCAATCGCAACAACTGCGAAGGCACGTATTCAACCCAGAATGTGGGTATTCTCATGGACGGGTTAAATTTAGCCTGGGTTAAATCGCGTCGTTTTTCGTCACGATTTCCTGATTACTGAAATTGAAATCAGTCTTGCTTAATTAAAAGATATAATTTATTTGACTGTACCGTTCTATAAAATAAAATATCCATAAATATAACATTTTGTCATTATTTTATAGTTTTTAACCAGATGTTAAACAAAATGCTTACACTTCACAAATTTACGAATGAGGCTTTTAAATAGTTGTTGATGATCTCTCTATTTAATATTATTTTAACAAAACATCTCATGCCCAATTTTCTATACAATGGTTGAAACCAATGCCCTTTTAGAGAGCACCCTCTTGTGTTGTAACGGCTCCTCTTTAATGATAACAGGCTTTTTGCTATATGTGATTTGTTATACAGTTCGAGCATGGTGGAGTTTTAACTATTAGTTTATATAGCTTGTAATGTTCGGTGGGTACAGATTTTTGTTACTAAAATTCAGTTTGACCAAAACAGTACTATCTCTTTAAGCGCAGGTTGTTTTACGGTAATTAAAAACATATGTCATGGAGTTATTACACTTTAAAAGGATATAGTAATATTGTCTAAATCCTCAAATCCAATTGGAATTGTAGCGGTTCCCTCATACCTTGTTGTATTCGTATTAACAATAAAAGCATGTGACAGGTTTCAGTTTTCCAAATATCATTTTTGTTAAAAAGATATGTACTATTGAAGTGTTCCGATGTTAAATTATCCATTGGATTCTCGAAACTGTGTACAAAGTGAGTGCAGTGAGTTAGTGAAGATCACTTTGCATGTTTGCTCATTACTCGGCCATATAACGTCCATTTAAATTGATATTTTCACACAACACCTAGTGGACATATTAGATAACAACAATAAACATATCAACAACAATATATCAACCATTCATCACTTTTTGCACATGTCAACCAAGTTACTAGATCCCTTCAAGCGCCGGTTGTTTTACGGCAACTACAAACGTATGTCATGAAGTCATTACACTTTAAGGAATATAGTAACATTGCCTATTAAAGTCCTAAAATGTTCAATTAGTATTCTAGCGGTACACTAATACCTTGTTCATGTTGTTGTATTCGTATTAACGATAGAAGCATACGGGACAAGTTTCAGTTTTTAGAATTTCCCTTTTGTTACTATCGAAGTGTTAAGATGTTAAGCTATCCTCAAAGTAGGACAAATAGTTGGGTATATATACGTTCGATTTATAGTTATCTCAATTTTAGTGGGCACAGTGAGAGTTCCTGAATAAAATTATTTGATATTTACCGGGGACAGGGTCTATAATGGGGATCCAGGGGGCGCGTCCCCCTGTTAAAGCTTTTGGATTTTTGTTATATGGAACTAAATAATTGCCCCGATAAAAAAGGGAAACCTAGTTACCTATGAGTTAGATATATATTTATGTGAATTTTAGTGAGCAATGCGGGATTTCCTGAATACAACTATAACACTTGAACAGGGGACCGGGTCAAATTACTACAATGGTTGTCCAGGGGCATAGCCCCCGGAAGATTTCAGATTTGGGCAGATTAGCACTCTCAAGATGTGGTTTGAATTGCATCAAGTTTCACAAATTGAATGATAAGGGGCAATGCCCCTTTATTTTAATATGTTAATATGTATTTTATTCCCAACATTGGGAGGGGGGGGGGGGAGGGGAGGGATAATAATACAGGCCATCCCCCACCTTAAATATTGGTGGGATATAGCCCCCCCCCTCCCCCACTCGCCCCCCCCCTCCCCGTGATCGACGCCCATGATTTATACACGGATTACCCCTAGCTACGCCACACCTTTACCTCAAAGAAGCAGGCATTTTCCCTGTAGATTGGACATCTCAAATTTGATTCTCCTGTCTAACAATGCCCATGTCCGGTCTTTAGAATCGCTTGCTCTCTGAACTAATTACATCGGCGCTGCTTGGGCGTCTGTGTTACAGATGTATATTATTGGTTTAATTTCAGGGCTTTATTACTTTCTAATTGGTTCTGTTCTTTCAAATGTCTCTTTAATTATATAAATATTCAATAAACATTTTAAAACTTTCGATTTCGAGCTTGGTCAATAGTATCCGAACTCGGACACCGAGTCCTCTATAGTATTCAAATCCGGAAATTGCACGAAAACGATAGGAATACAAATGTAAATCGAATTTGTGTGGTATGATTACTTTTCTATGAAAATCTCACAAACATTTCTCAAGAATCTTACAACGATAGAAATTTGAGGATCACTTAAAATACAATTAAACCCAGCCAAACCGTTGTTTACTGAAAATAGGGACAGATTTCACGATGTTTGAGTGTACTGGACCAAGAAATTAGAACAAGATGACATTTTGTTTAGTTTTATGGGGGACTTCAAGTGGCATCATACTCAATTTACGTACAATTTCCTGAAAATATCTTTTTAGACACATATTTTTGAATAGTTAAGTTTAATTGCCATTGTCGAAATTTGCATTCCCTGATCTAACTTTGATATCTCGAAATTAAATTCACAAAGCATTTGCTGAACTCAATATGTGAGGACAAACTATTTAAGGATATTCATGAAAATGAGGCATTTATGTCATGCTTTGACATTAAAGGGACTTAGTAACATTGTCCAAATCCTCACAACTTACTTGGAACTCGAATGGTTCTCGCATACCTTGTCATATTCATTGTAACAACAAAAGCACGAGAAAAGCACGTTTCGGTTGTTCAGATTTCCATTTCGTCAACAGATATTTACGATTGAAGTGTTAACATGTTTGCTTATTACTCGGCCAAAAAAACCATCAAATTAACATGATATTTTCACACATTACTTTGTGGACATATCAGATCACACCAATACACATTTTATTATTCACTCATCACTGTTTGCACTTGTCAACAAAGTTACTAGATCTCTTTAACACGATTAATAAAACAAAGGATTGTCCACACAATGCAAGTGTGCGTTGCTAGATGAATCCCCCATATACAATTACATGATTAAACAGTAAGTAATATGTTTTATTAACATACTATTATATTTATTCTCTTACGGTTAAAGCCAAATGGGAAAAGTCCCCAACGGACACAATTCACAAAATATTATGTCAAGTGATCCATTAACTCACTGAATACGGGAACAGGTGGGCTATGTACGTACAAAAGTCTATCATGATTTCAGAATCTTGAATGAGTTAACTTTGTACAATTTCGACCAAACTCACTTTGTTCTTTTCCACTTCTATAGTACCCTGTTGCTTGGCTTATGGTACCAGAAGAAAGCACTGGGTTATGATTTTTCAAATGTCTCCATGATCATGGATATATTTAAGATTGAATTTGACAGAGTCTATAGACGGTTTTTGACCGTGGCTAAGAGTATCTGACTTCGGTAATTCAATCATCAATATTGTCCAAATTCGGATACTTCATGCAAACGATCGGGATCAAATAAGACATTGATTTTCTCTGTTTTCACCAGGTGAACTTTATTATGTTCTATGATATTCTCACACATAATTCTCACGAATCTAACAATGAAGATGGCATTCGATTGAAACTTCAAACATTACTTTTTTTGGAAAATATGAAGTCAATGAATCATTTCAATCACATACCATGAAAAAGAATATGTGACCGGCTATAGCAAAACCCTGCACTTGTCGGTAATTCATCTTTTGAAGAAATAGAAGCATGGGACAAGTTTAACTTTTTCGAATTTCCCTTTTGTTAAAAAGATATTTACGATCGAAGTGTATAGATGTTAAACTATCCACCTTATCGTCGTTACCATGTATAATGCCAGTGCAATACGTTTGTGAATATCACTTTGCATTTTTGGCTTATTACTCGGCTATACAACTTCCATTTACCTGATGTAACACCAAATTGTAACACATTACTCAGTGGACATATCAGATAACAAAAATACACATTGTATCAACCATCCATCACTGTTTGCACATGTCAACAAAGATGCTAGATCCCTTTAAGCAAATTGTAGCTGACTATTGTAATATTGTGTGTTTTTCTTTATTTGGCACACTGCAATTTACATTTAATACATTTACATTTTCATGTTGTATCTCGTTTTAGATCACGATTTAGAACCAATTGATTATAATTACCAAAGTAAATGTCACTGATTTATATTGTACACCTAATATAGTCAGGGATGTCATGATCTGAATGATGTTGGAGGGGGGGGGGGGGGGGGGGGGTGAGAGCACGAAGTTTAATGGTTTAGGGGAACACCGTGTGTATTGCTTCACTTATACACAGATTCCCCATAACTACGCCACACCTTTATAACTCAAAGAAGCAGACATTTTCCCTGTAGATTGGACATCTCAAGTTGATTCTCCCGGCTAATTATGCGCATATCCGGTCTTTAGAATTGCCTTGCTCTTTGAACTCATTAAATCGGCGCTGCCTGTGCGCTTTTGTAACAGATCTCTATGATTCGTTTCATTTCAAGGCTTTATTAATTTCTAATTGGTTCTGATCTTTTAAACGTCTCCCTAATTATATCAATATCCAATTACAAAATGTAAACCGTCCGTAGACGATTTCGACCTTAGTCAATAGTATCCGAATTCGGGCACTAAATCCTCCATGGTATTATAATTCGTATATTTCACGCGGACGATAGGGATACAATTATACATCGATTAACTAGTTTTTCACTAGGTGAATACCATTACTTTTTAATGATATCTAACATAACATTCTCAAGAATCTTACAAGTAGGATATTCGTATGTGATTGAAGTCTTAACAATCTCCTTTGGGGAATATATGAAGTTAATAGATCACTTTAAAAGATAATAAAGCCCAGACAAACCGTTGTTTACTGAAAATAGGGACAGATTTCACGGTGTTTGAGTGTACTGGACCAAAACATTAGAACAAGATGACATTTTGGAGAATGTATTTTGTTTGGTTTGATGGGGGACTTCAAGTGGCATCATACCCAAAGGATTTTGCGTACAATTCCCTAAAAATATCTGTTTGGACACATAATTTTGAATAGTTAAGTTTAATTTGCCATTGTCGACATTTAGACTCCCTGATCTAACTTAAATATCTCGAAATTAATTTCACAAAGCATTTTGTAAGCTCAATATGCGAGGACAAACTATTTAAGGATATTTATGTAAATGAGGCATTTGTGTCATGCTTTGACATTAAAGGGACTTAGTAACATTGTCCAAATCCTCAAAAACTACTTGGAACTCTAATGGTTCTCGCATACCTTGTCATATTCATTGTAACAATAAAAGCACGAGACAGGTTTCGGTTTTCAAATTTCCATTTCGTTCAAAAGATATTTACGATTGAAGTGATAGAATGTTAAATTACCTACGGGATAATTTAAGCCATGTACACATTCAGTGCAATGAGTTAGTGAATATCACTAAGTTGCATGTTTGCCTATTTCTCGGCCCCAAAAACATCCAATTACCATGACATTTTCATTTTTCACACATTACTTGGTGGACATATCAGATCACACCAATACACATTTGTGACCTTACACAACAAAACGACCGTTATGTCGAGGTGTTAGTTTCTCTGTTATTAGCTGAAAAAGTCAAATTTTGTTTAAAATATGAGATTCAGGATTTTTAAATTGCCTAAATGACAGTATCTTAAAGGGATCTAGTAACTTTGTTTATATGTGCAAAACGTTAAGATTCCTTGATATAATGTATATTGTTGTTATTTATTATGTCCACAGGGTATTGTGTGAAAATTTCAAGTCAAATGGATGTTATATGGCCGAGTAATGAGAACAAAATGCAAATTGATATTCACTAACTCACATCACTCACTTTGTACACGGTTTCAAATATCCAACGGATATTTTATTATCTGAAAACTTCAATCGTACATATCTTTGTAAAGAAAGAGAAATTTGACAAACCGAAACCTGTCTTATGCTTTTGTTATTAATACGAACTAAACAGGGTATGAGAGATTGTTACTAAGTCCCTTTAATTGTCAGATTACAGCGCTTGAATGGACGCCTATCTTTCAAGTGGCCCGTTTCTCTCTTGTTTTAAAACTGATTCAGCCATTTTCCTCATATTTGGCGCTGATTTTCAGAGGGTATATACCTGGTCTGAATATAACCAATTATATACCATTGTGAAGGTAATGAATTCTACTGTAAGGTCATGTCAACATCAGCGTAATCATTTTCCCGACTTATTAGTCGTTTTGTGGTGTAAGGTCACATTTTATACACATTCACCGTTTGCACTTGTCAACAAAGTTACTAGCTCCCTTTAACACGATTATTAAAACAAAGGATTGTCCACACAATGCCAGAGTGCGTTCCTAGATAAATCCCCCATAATTATACAATCACATGATTAAACAGTAAGTTACTAAACATAAACTATTATGTTTGATTAACATACTATTATATTTATGAAAAAAGTCCCCAACGGACACAATGAAAAATATTATGTCAAGTGATCCATTAACTCACTGAATACGGGAACAGGTGGGCTATGTACGTACAAAGTCTATCATGATTTCAGAATCTTGAAGGGAATGAGTTAACTTTGTACAATTTCGACCAAACTCATTTTGTTCTTTGCCACTTCTATTGTACCCTGTTGCTTGGCTTATGGTAGCAGAAGAAAGCAATGGGTTATGATTTTTCAAATGTCTCCATGATCATGGATATATTTAAGTTTGAATTTGAGAGCGTCTATATCATATATACATATTATCCAAATTCGGATACTTCATGCGAACGATGGGGATACATTCAGACATTGATTTTCTCTGTTGTCACCAGGTAAACTTTATTATTTTTCTATGATATTCTCACACATAATTCTCACGAATCTAACAATGCAGTTGGAATTCGATTGAAACCTAAAACATGACTCTTTTTGGAAAATGTGAAGTTAATGAATCATTTCAATCACACACTATGAAAAAAGTATGTAACCGGCTATACCAAAACCCTAAACTTGTGGGTAATTTATATTTTGAAGAAATAGAAGCATGAGACAAGTTTAACTTTTTGTTTAAAAGATATTTACGATCGAAGTGTATGTTAAACTATCCACTTGATCGTCGTTACCATGTATAATGCCAGTGCAATGCGTTTGTGAATATCACTTTGCATTTTTTGCTCATTACTCTGCCATACAACTTCAATTTACATGATTTAGCACCAGATAGTAACACATTACTCAGTGGACATATCATATAACCAAAATACACATTGTATGAACCATCCATCACTGTTTGCACATGTCAACAAAGATGCTAGATCCCTTTAAGCAAATTGTAGCTGACTATTGTAACATAATAGTGCTAGTCTTAAATGTTTTTTGTATTAGGCACACTGCAATTTACATTAATACATTTACATGCTGTATCTCGTTTAACCCGATTTAGAACCAATTGATTATGATTGCCAAAATAAATGTCACTGGATTTATATTGTACACCTATTATAGTAACAGATGTCATGATCTGAATGATGTGGGGGGGGGGGGGGGGGGGGGGGTTGAGAGCACGCAGTTGAATGGTTTATGGGGCACACCATGTGTATTGCTTGACTTATACCAAGGAGGTACTACCTCCTTGCTTATACACAGATTCCCCATTGCTACGCCACACCTTTATAACTCAGAGAAGCAGGTATTCTTCCTGTAGATGGAGTATCTCAAGTGGATTCTCCTGTCTAACAATGCGCATATCCGGTTTTTAGAATTGCCTTGCTTTCTGAACTAATTAAATCGGCGCTGCCTGTGCGCTTTTGTAACAGATCTTTATGATTTGTTTTTATTTCAAGGCTTTATTAATTTCTAATTGGTTCTGATCTTTCAAATGTCTCCCTAATTATAGAAATATTCAATTTAAACATGTAGACGATTTCGACATTAGTCAATAGTATCCGAATTCGGGCACTAAATCCTCCATGGTATTCGAATTCGGATATTTCACGCGAACGATAGGGATATAATTATACAGCGATTAACTATTTTTTTCACCAGGTGAACATCATTAAGTTTTAATGAAATCTCACATAACATTCTCAAGAATCTTACAAGTATATTGGTATGTGATTGCAGTCTTAAACATCTCATTTTGGGGAAATATTAATTAATAGATCACTTTAAAAGATAACAAAACCCAGGCAAATCATTGCTTGCTGAATACAAGGGCTAATATCCCGATCTTTCAGTATACTGGACCAAGAAATAAGAACAAGATGACATTTTGGTGAATGTATTTTGTTTGGTTTTATGGGGGACTTCAAGTGGCATCACACTCAAAAGATTGCGTTCAATTCCCTACAAATATCCTTTTGGACACATAATTTCAAATAATAATGTTTAATTAGCTTCATCGTCGAACTTTGCATTCCCTAATCTAACTTAGTACATGTATCTCGAAATTAATTTCACAAAGCATTTGCTAAACTCAATATGTGAGGGCAAACTATTAAAGAATATTTATGAAAATGGGGCATTTGTGTCATGATTTGACATTAAAGGGACTTAGTAACATTGTCCAAATCCTCAAAACTTACTTGGAACTTTAATGATTCTCTCATACCTTGTCATGTTCATTGTAACAAAAAATCACGAGACATGTTTAGGTTCTTCAAATTTCCATTTCGTTCAAAAGATATTTACGATTGAAGTGTTAAGATGTTAAATTGTCTACTGGATAATTTAAGCCATGTACATAGTAAGTGCAGTGAGTTAGTGAATATAACTAAGTTGCATTTTTGCTAATTTCTCGGCCAAAAAACATTCAATTAACATAACATTTTCACACATTACTCTGTGGACATATCGGATCACACCAATACACATTTTATTAACAACTTATCACTTGTCAACAAAGTTACTAGATCCCTTTAACACGAGTAATACAACAACGGATTGTCCACAGAGTGCGTTGCTAGATGAATCCCCCATACAATTACATAATTAAACAGTAAGTAACTAATTATAAAGAATAAGCTGTAAAGTGATCCATGAACGCAATGCTTACGGGAACAGGGTGGGCTATTAACAATGTCTATTAGGACTTCAGAATCTCGAAGGGAATGGGTTAACTTTGTACAATTTCCATCAAACTCACTTTGTTGCTTATTGCTTGGCTAAATATGGCAGCAGAAGTATCCAATTAGTTATGATTTTTCAAATGTCTCCATGATCATGGATATATTTAAGATTGAAATTGAGAGCGTCTATAGACGGGGTTTTTTTGTTTTTTGTTACCGTAGTTAAGAGATTCTGAATAAAGATATTCAATCGTGTCCGGACTACTACCCCCTGGACAACCACCCCCCGGACGATTACCCCCCGGACAACTACCCCCCTAGGACAATTACCCCCCGGACAACTACCACCCGGACAATTACCCCCCTAGGACAATTACCCCCCAAGACAATTACCCCCCAAGACAACTACCCCCCAAGACAATTACCCCCCGAGACAATTACCCCCCAAGACAATTACCCCCCAAGACAATTACCCCCCAAGACAACTACCCCCCAAGACAACTACCCCCGGACAATTACCCCCCGGACAACTACCCCCCGGACAATTACCCCCCGGACAACTACCCCCCGGACAACTACCCCCCGGAGAACTACCCCCCCGGGCCCGGACAATTACCCCCCGGACAACTACCCCAAGTCATCTTCGCGTAGCGAGGGTGAACGGATGGGGGGGGGGGGGGGGGCACAACTGCAAGGTAGTGGAGCGATTTGGTGCATATCATAGTATAAAGTTGTTAACTGGTGTTGGAGGAAAAAGCACGGAATTTTCCACTCCCAAAGGATTTTAAATGCGATTGAGTAAATTTTCTTCACGAAATAGCATTTAAAATCCCGAGGGGAACATTCCATGATTTTCCCCACAGCAAAGTTAACAGCTGTTGTATCATCTAAATTGCCATGTAACAGTGTCATGTAATATCCAAAAATATTACATGGCAGCTTATGTAGGTTTACTGTATTTACTAAGTCAGGTAATAAACAGTAATATTATATGATACGTAGTTCAAGCTATGGAATCAAACATTCATAATGTATGCATATTAAAGATCAGTTTTGGGAAAGTTACAGAAAACATTTATAATTTATCAATATTGTTGAAGTATCTAAAAAGGGCTTGTGTGGTAAAATCCGAAACTAACGATGCGTTAAATGCAGAAATGTCGGTCCGCCCGTGAAATGTATAAATCCACAGCCCGTTCGCACCTGTCCGTGCCGCTAGCGTTGAACTGGAGTATCAACAAGCTGGGGACAAGCCCGTAATAGCGAACGCACCTGGTCAATAATGCAAGTAGCGAAATGCGCGATTCTCATTACGCTTTGGCGATATCTATCCGCAGCGGAACGATTTGATAATTTACCAAATATATAAATTAGTAGGCGGTTTCCAGGCAAAATTTGTATCATCCCGTATTAGTAAAAACATATTCTTTCACATGATTGGTAATAAGAACTTTCATTTCATTTTTAAGAGGGGGGCGTTTCCAAAACTGGCCTATACCTTTAAAAAGTGGGAGAGACAATCACCTCCACCTATAGGGGGGGGGGGGGGGGGGGAGGCATGTCCCCCCTTCCCGTCCCCCGGGTGCATTGTGTGCATTCAATTTTGCCAATGTTGTTACCGCAGTTGTATTTAGCAGTTCAAATCGTTTTTTAGCATTATGATTCATATATTGATTATTCGGAAACATTTGGTTTGCATTCGATTTAAAACGTATTTCGATTTCGAGTAAATTCGTGATTACGTAATACCGTCCTCCGGGCAATTGAATACTTTTACTGTATAATGTCGATCAGGAGAGAAATAAAACTCACGTCTACATCATTCTGAGAGTCTTGCAACTGAGCTTTATTCAATAAAAACAAACATTATGCCACATGGCGGATAAATATAACTCATTCCTGGTAATCGCGCGAACGCGCGGTTACGGTTACCGTTAAGTAGGCCGTGGGAAACTGGGAATCGAACATGATAATATCTATTTGATTTTGCAAACACAATAAATGCAAATAGCGTGTTCTTTTTAGTTGAATGCTAAAAGTGGTAAATCACTTGATCGAAAAGCTAAATCGTATGAACATAATACAATTTTGAACCAAAATTACAAGCCTTCAGCTCAATTTCGTGAAATTGAATGACACGCTTATTGAAACGAATGAAAAGCTTACGAAATTGACCGAAAAACATATAGAACATGTGATACGCCTAGGTCACACCCAGATAACAATGCGACGTTGGCGGAACGTAGTCTATAGTCGGCACCGTCGCGGTTGGAAAAACAACGTTTAGCCAACGTTGGCCTACGGTAAATTCACAACCATATTTTTGCAGTCGGCGAGCTGACGTTAAAACAACGTTAAGCCGACGTTGACTGTTGACTGTTGGCAAACTGGTCGGCAAATGTACGTTGAAACAACGTTGGCTGATAGTTAGACGAACAATCATATTTATATGGTCGAAAAGCAAACGTTGGGCCAACGTTTCGCCTACTACGTTGGATATTGGTTGGCTAGTTGACGTCGTACTTACGTTTGATAGGCAACCACATTACGACGGTAGGCAAGCCAACGTTGGGCCAACATTGACTTATACAGTCGTATGAACGTTGGGGTTTAGTCGGCTCAATGTTGGCTTGACGTCAGAAATAGCAAAATAAAAGGTTGGGCAAACGTT